>JAADYK010000078.1:0-43348 GCA_023338225.1 Halophytophthora batemanensis
GGCACTGCGGGCATGTGCGAAGGTAGGCGAGCGACGTCGAGAAGAGGTGGCCCAGCAGGCAGCGTACTACCACCGTGCTGGTCGGGGAGTCCCAGCCTGGCGACACGAGCGTGTACTCGCGGCGGTCGAGCTCGGCGTGGACGGCGGCGGTGGTGGCGCTCATTTCCTGTTCTCCTTCTTCTCTGCAGAATCTAGAATGAGAATTTTGGAAAAATTGCTCGAAGTTCGCAAAGGTTTGAATTTTAGAGTAAAGAACCTTAAATTGAGGTGGTCCACCCCGCACTGCCAAAGTTCATGAAGAAGCGGTCGAAACCTGCGAGAGTCGATGTCACTAGTCACTGCACAATCTTATATTCAAGGAGGCGCAAAACCTCTCAGATTCATTGTTCAACTTTAGTTTGTCCGACAACCAATCAGAGGTACTCTCTTTTAGACCAATAACAGAGATTGGAGGCCCGCTTTTCCGCCAATGACCGGCCCTGCTTAAAACCTGCTATACTTCATATCGAGGGCCCGGAGACCTGTCATCGGCCCTCAGAGTGTCCGGAACGGGCCAATCCGAGCGGGAGGAGGCCCCCCTCCCCGCCAATGAGAGAGCAGATTGGCGCCCCCTCGCTACTTCAAGTTTGTCAAGGATGGGCGGCCCATCCTTGACAACTGAGATAGGTTAGCCTAATCCCGAGATTTGATTGGCCGAGACCCGACCAGCTTTTGGGAAATTACTCGGATAGACTCCGTCTTTTGGATATTTCTTGCATAGCCTCCAAATCGTCAATATTACAGGCATAGCCGCCGCCCATCCTTGAGAAACGTAACCCGCGCGTAACCCACGCGTAACCCGCGCCGGCTTGACGCCGGCCGAGGCAGAGTCATTCCCCAGCTGGAGACCCCGAAGAGAGGCGACAACGCCAGCAGTGCGCCCGCCAAGGCTCGCGCCGTGGCCCGAGCGATTGCAGCAGCAGCAGCAGCTATACCAGCAAGCAGGATGCCGGCGACCAGTAGAGAGGAGCGCGTGGGCGGCGCGGACACGCCGCCACTGCCGCCGCCGGAGACGAGCAAGCTGTCGGCGCAGCCGGAGAACGAGCCCGATGACGAGGTGGAGATGCCCGGAACGCCGCCGATCACGCCGCAGTCCATGCGCGCCTGGGGCCAGTCGCAGCTGCTGGCCGGTACGAGTGAGACGCGCGAGCGTGAGCAAGCCAAACAGTTCGCGGACGAAGAGCGCAAGGGCAGCGCGGAACTGCGAGAGCGACGGCAACGCGCCGCCATGGTGGCCCAACGAGGCGTACGTTGCTTCCTGGCGCGACGCAGCATGGCGCGGCGTCTGAGCGCTGTGGGGCGGCCTGTGGAGCTGCGTGTGGCGCAGATCACCGGTCTGGAACTGCTATGCGACTTTCGCAACGTGGTGTCTGTCTATTGCAACGTGCGCGTGCTCAAGAAGCCCTTCGGGCCCTTCATGTTCCACTTCTCCACAGGCAGGTGCACGAATGTGCACCTACCAACCTGGCCGGACGACAGCTTCTTCGTGCCCATGCTCTCGAGCAAGTGCGACCTGGTGACGACGCTCATCGGCGTGACCACAGGCGGTCGTCTGCGCTTCCTGGGCCAGGCCGTGGCGCCGCTGGAGCCCGGATGGGAGCACCAGCGCTCCGTGGAAGCAGCGCTGGGCAAGTGGAAGTTCCCCGTGGACGAGTCCATCGTGGGGCTGCACCGCTTCGTACCAGGGACTGTAGAGCTGGAGCTCACGCCCATCTCGTCGCGGCTGCCGTGCAAATCCGGGCAGTTCCTCATGGCACCGCCCATTTCCACCCGCCCGCGACGGTCCTTCTCGCTCTGGTCGCGCCAAGTGTCGACGGCGGGGGTGGCTACGTCACCGCACACGCCGCGTACCCCTGCCAGCGCGTCGCCGTCGCCGTCTCGCCGCAACGCCGTGACACGCTGGGGTGTGCTCACGGACACATTCTTCCACCTGTTCGACCATAGCTCGGCCAAGTTGCTGGTGAGTCTAGATCTGGCCAAGCTGCAGCTCATTCAGTCGAGCGCGCAGCAAGGTCGAGCCAAGAGCGACCCGAGCCGCCTCTTCCCCGTCAAGATCTACTCGCAGGGCACCATGTACGTGCTCTTCGTGTCCAGCTACGCACAGCAGCAGTCCTGGGAGTACAAGATCAACCTGCACCGCCGCCAGCTTCTCATCCCGTAGAGCTGCCAGCGCCAACGTGAAGCCCAGCGCCGTCGTGTCATGCCCACGCCTTGGTGTTGGCCTCATGGCGTCGTATTTAACCTTTCTTCCGAAATATCAGTCATCTGCAGTCGTTTTGTCCAATCCAGTATTTTCATTTCGTTTGGAACCAATCAGATAGTGGTTATATCTCCTGAGTTGAGGGTACTCTGCCCAAACCATGTGATTATTGGTTGAAATTTCAATGATCGCACAGACCTTTCGACCAATCGCAAGTCTTAATCTCTTCGTTGAGGAAGGGAAGCATCAACTTCCCCCCGAGCAGCTTAAAGCGAAGAGCTGCGTCGTGCGGGAAGATGGAGGCGGCAATGGAGCAGCTCCGCGCGCTACTGGACGCCTATGTGGCCGTAAACCGCGCTGCAGCGCTGTCCACACCCCTGCCAACTACTGCGGCTATCCGCGCGGTGGCTGTCGAGCTGGGGCTGGCGCCCGAACGACACCAGTACTGGAACGAGCTGTGCGCCGAAAACGCCTCTCCAGAACCGCGCGTCTTGGCACGGGATCTGGGGCTGCTGCTGGCCAGTACTAACGTCCCTGCTGAGAGGCTGGTTGGGCTATTGCGCGTGTTGCTGGTACACCCTTCATTCCATGGCGCTGGCGTGCTGCGACTGGCACAACTTACATTCCGCGGACTCAAACTCGCCAAGCGCTGGGACGCACTGGCACTGGCGTCCACAGAGCTGCTGGACACTGTTTTTGACTGCGTGCTGCAACCCGACGCACGAAAACCCGCGCTGGACTTCTACATCGACATCGTCGTAGGCTTCCAGCACTCGGCGGAGCTTTACGAGCGCAGCGTGCCCAAGCTGGTGACGCTGGCTGATCTGTTGGCCGCCGATGGGAATAACAGCGAGTTAGCTCGCCAGTTCATGGTCGCGTGTGCTGCGTTGGCTCACAGTCACCGCGGTTATGAGGCGGAAGTGTCGACATTACAGCGGGCTGTCCGCAGCGCGTTTGGAGCGCAGATGGAGCGTCCGACCGCAGCGGAAGCAGAGCGTTTGTTGCGTGCGACGGCGTGGGTCCTCCCAGCAGACCAGCAGGACCAATTCTTGCCTTCCATTGAAGGGAAGTGGGTGACGGACGAGTTCTCCAGCGATCATCACGCGTCAGGCTTACAGGCGCCGCAGAACGCTGGCTCAGTGCTGCTCAAGAAGACTTCCAACTGCTTCGCACATGAAGTCTCAGCGATCATCGAGAACTCCAAGAGCAAGATCAAGTTGGAACTTAGTGCGTACCTGTTCCAGCAGATCCCAGAGATGCAAGTGATTTTATCTCATTCGGACGCCATTTCCGCAGCTCAATGGGAGCTGGAAGGACACTGGAGACAGCTTCACGACGGCAACTCGCCTTCGGGAGCGACTGTGATCCCAGTGACGTCGTTGTTACCGTCCTGGGACTGTCGTGCATGTACCATGAACAACGAAGCCGCCGCTATGAAGTGCTCAACGTGCGGAACAGACCGTCCGGCTGACATTCCCGTGCCAACGGTCAAGAATGATAGCAAAGGCGGTAACCCAGCGCCTTTCTCCGCTGTGCTCAACGCGGATATGTCATTCATGCGGATGAAATGGTCGCGTGGAGAGCAGCAGGGTGTCTGGTTAGCCCGTAAGGAGGTGGTAGACACGCGATTCGACCTGCAGGCGCCGCTTTCAGCAGCGAACGACGTGATGATGGACTCGATCGAGCTGCCTGCTTACGTGTTCTCCCCCGAAGGTAACCCGGACAGCATGCTGGTGCTGGAGCGCTCGCTCCTCTCAACCACTTCGCACACGGAATTCACTGTTCAGGTCTGGATTCGGCCGGAACATTCGCCGTCCGGAGACGCGCAGCAGATCGTGCTTGCGAATGGCCACGACTTTGAGTTGGCGTTGACCAGCGAAGGACAACTCGTGTGGCAGGTGGCTGGTGGTCGTTACACGGTGACATCGCAGGGCCTGGTGCAGTTCGGGGTCTTCTGTCACGTAACACTAAGCTTTGGACAGGAGAATCTCGTGATGATGGTGGACGAGGCGGTTGTTGGGGAAGCAGCCAGGTCGTCGGCGCTGGATGAAGCGGGGCCTGCTGCGCCTGGGGTGGCGCTCTTTACAATCGGCGGCAGCTTTGAGAGCGCGGATCCAGAGGAAAGAACTAAGAAGCCGAGCTGCTTCTACGGTGCAATGCTTGATCTCCGTATTTGGTCGGTGGTTCTGGCTAACATGGAGGAGAAGTGGAGCATCATGGACGCCTTGACGGGCCGGGAAGTGCATCTAGCTGGATACTACCCGTTGGTAGGCGACTCGCAGCGGCTGCTGATGGATCTCTCGAAGCAGGAGAACCACGCGTGCGTCTTCGAGGCTTACGAAGCTCCTGACTCATCCAGTGACGTGCCAATCAAGACTGTGACCACTTTCGCGCCGGCAATCTCCCTGGAGAATGTCCCGGTGAAAAACTCCTTCGCAGTGTCGCTTGGGGATGAGTTCTTTGGCAGCGGCAAGTTCTCGTTCGCTGAGACGGCGGCCGGGAAGAACGGACTGAGAGTGCACTGTGGCGAATCTGGCGCGGCGTTGTGGCGTCAGAATGCGGTGTCTATCACCAAGGGCTTCCAAACAGCGCTGTCTTTGGAGCCTTCACTGCCGGTGGAGAACAGCGCACCTCCTCATACGACAGCGGTGTTTGCACTCTGTGAAGCGTCATACTGGGACCTTGTTCCTCTTCTAGCAGAGGCTGCGGACATCGCAAACCCGGAGAAGACTGCGTTAGGCCGGCCCAAAGACGCGACACACAGCTTCGATGGCTCAGCTTTGCTACTCAAGATCAGTTCGCTCCCGGACACCTTGGGGACGCAAGCGTACAGCTTCGGGCTGCATGTCTGGTCCAGGAGACGGGGGTACGCATTATCTCGCGCGTTTCGCGTTGCCGGTGGTTCTTCGAACGCGTCGTCGGACGTGCAAATCAAGTATGAGCTGCCTGAAAGAGTCATGTCGGTCGCGATTGGAGGCATCGGCACAGTGTTCGAGGTCACAGTGGATCTTGAACTCGCTCTTCGGATGGAACCCGGCAACCCCGTCCGGACGGGTGTGATCTTTCCGTCTGACCAGCAAAGCTCCACATGTCTGGCGACATGGACGTTTGAAACGCTCAGTGGTGAGCCGTCCCAAAGGGAGCAGCAACCCGCGAGCTCAGTGCTAGGCTGCGTGTACGCTCCATTACAATCAGAGTCACCAGGAGATGCCAGCGGTGAAGACGATGGAAGCGGCAGCACCACGGTGTGCACTCGTGTGAGCACGGATGGCAGTGCCATTCAGCAGGAAGCTTTTGGCTGCCAGACGTGTAGTCTGGTTTATGGTAGCAGTATCTGTCGGATCTGCGCCGCCATTTGCCACGAAGGACACGAGTTGGTGGCCATGGGGGTCGTCTCAGCTGCGTGTGCTTGCCATGTTCGCGGAAGTGGTCTGTGTCGCTGTAGCAGCGCCGTCCCGATCAGCGATTTCCCGCAGCTTAACCAGTCTGTGAAGGCATCACTATGGTGCTGCAGCAAGTGCACGGTGATCAACAGCGTGGACCTAAGAGTGTGCTCCGTATGCGGCAATGGTGCACCAGAGACCAGTACAGGCTCCAATGCCGCGGGTCCAGAAGTGTCAACCTCCCGAGCTTTAGCACTGTTTCAACCACTAACTCCGACAGCTCCGCCTGCTACGGAGTGGGCCTGTGCAGCTTGTACGATGCTGAACAGCCCCAGCGCTACCAAGTGCTCGATCTGTGAGACAGCGAAACCGGGGTCGGAGCCAGAAGTGGTGACGCCCAGCCAAGAAGACACAAAGGACAACGGCTTGTCGACGCTGTATCACGCTGCGGAAGATGCCGCGAAGCAGGCCCAGCCCGTGGCCTCGCAAGCGACTGGCCCGTGGTACTGCTCGGCCTGCACTATGGAAAACGTGGCGTCCGACAGTGTGTGCCACATGTGTGCGACCGTGCGCGACATCCCCGTCGCCGATGCTGTTGATCCGTCCGAGGTGGTTATGGCGCTACCCTCATCAAACACGGATGCTTCAGGTACTGTCTCGACTGCTGCTTCGCCTATGAGTATGGATATGGAAGGAACCGATGGTGCTGCGGGAGCAACCCCAATGGCTGTGGCCCCCGCTAGTACTGCCGCATCAAAGCTGGAAAATGTCAAGTTCCTGCATGGCTACAAGCACACCGCGGCTCAGGCTTTCGGTAACCTGCTGGATGTTGGTGCAATGAAAGACTCGACGTGGGAGACCACTACCGGCAAGATGCACTTCACCATCAACAATAGCTTTGTCGGCGAGTACATTCGCGGCACCTACTTGGAGAAGGATGGCAAACTGAGCGGCCTTGCGAGATTGGCGGAGGACGGTGCATGGAAGCTGGACGGCCGTTTCAAGAAGACATCGCAGTCCCAACCAAACGCGTGCACGCTGCTATGGGACAAAGAAGCCTCGCGCTTCGGTGGCAAATGGTATCGTGGTGACGGCTCGGGTGACTGGAGGTGCGTCGCGTCTCCGTATGCATCCGATTTCTGCGGACTGGCGCCCACGGACCCGGTGAAGAAACCCGGTGAGCTGCAGCCATTCTACTCGGGCATGCTCAACATGAAGGAAAACCTGACGAACGTCTGTTACCAGAACAGCTTCCTGCAGACGTTGTACATGACGCGAGACTTCCGTCGCTTGATCCTGTCTTGTGACGCGGAGCACTTCTTTACTCCCTACGCTGACAATGGAACTTCGAGCGGAAGGAACATCGTGTCCTGCATTCAAGACCTCTTTGCACAGATGACTGCTTCCCAGCGACCATACTTGAGTACGCACACGCTGCAGCGCTGCCTGCCGAGTGAGTTCAAGAACGGACGTCAGCAGGATACGTCTGATTTCGCGCACTTCCTAATTGACTCAGTGAGTCAGCAGCTGAGCCAGCATGAAGACACCACGGAAGACATCAAGAATATCTTTGGCGGCCACCAGGCCACGATCCTGGCGTGCAAGACGTGCGGCAACAAGTCGGTGAACCGCGAGTACTTCTGGGAACTGCTGCTAAACATGATCGACCTTCGCTACACGCCAATCACGAACATTACGGCCGTGAGTGGGTCGTCTATGGAAATCCACACGCCCGAAGGCTACGAGCGTCTGAACACGGACCTCAACAAGGATCGTTCGGGCGCACCGTACGTGTATTTGTGCGTGAAGCGGTGCCCGGAACGCGCTGTGTCCGACGTGTCAATGGACGACGGAAGCGAGAGGGTGATGCCAATCACCGAACTTGTGGTGAAAGTGGCACTGAGTGTTGAGCCCAGACCTACGATGCCCGGCTTTGAGCGCGTGGAGCTGGATCTAAACCTCGGTGGTAACTCCACAGCCGGCGGGAAGAAACAAGTGTATCTCTTCTATCGCCGTGAACCAAACGGATCGCCTATCACGGACCTGCAAGTCATCTATGGCACCGAAGCTGTACCAGACGGTTTCAAGCAGATTCAAGTGGATCTCAACCAGAGCGACGGCTCTAAGGTGTTTTTGTGCTACCGGTGCGATATGCCAATCACGGACCTGCGGATCGTGAACAGCGGCATTCCGGGTTACCGCATGGTGGACCACCTACTGAACGTGAGCCACGACGACGCTGTGAAACAGTATCTGGCGCTCAAGGTGGGTGGCAACGACCCGTGTCTGACCGATCTCAAGCTCATCAAAGGCAGTGACGTGGCGCAGTACCAGGAGCAAGGATGGCAGTCTATTGGGAGCCCCGTATCGTCTGGTGTGCTTCCGGAGACTGCGGCTGGAGAGGAGTCCAGTGTTCCAGCGCAGTTGATGGTTCGCCGTGGCCACGGCAACCCTATCTTCGCTGTGGACGTCTTCCGCGCGCCTCGCCAGGTGCCCAAGTACAACGACTACGAAGTGATTGACCTGTTCCCGGCGAGCGATGCCCCCACCGACACCGTGTCGCAACTCCAGGGTGACTGGATGGGGAACGAAGACACGGATCGTGTGCGCAAGGCTGTGCGACTGCGCTCGGTCTCGGAACCGGTCCCAGACGCACTGTTGGTAAAGGGAGCACTGGACGATAAGGGCGAGCTTTCAGCTGTCGCTACGCGAGTGTCAACATGGTCAGACTCAGTTGGGACTGCATCTGTAGACCTCACAGCAGACTCGGTGGTGCCTGACACCGATCCTTCCACGATGAGTACGAAGACGAACACCAATCTGCGCGTTCACCATGTGATGGGATACTGGAAGAGCGTTAAGGTGCCGAACGCGCAGCTTTTAGACGTGGAGCTGCGGCCTTTGCCTCCCGGTATTGGAGGTGCGCTGAGCCCCACTGCAATGACGGCGACACCAGGCGAAGCTGCGCCGCGAATGTATGGAATCAGTGGCACCATTGGCGACGGCAAGGGGAAACCGATCTCTATCCAAGGCGTGCAGACGTCGCGAAACGTGAAGATCAAGTGGCCGATCTCGGGCATTACCGTGCTGCGTGGCGACGAGCGTGTGCCTGAAGGTCTACAGGTGGTTCGCGAAACCTGCTCGGGTCGCACGGGCAATATTTTGGCGCAGACTGCGTCCCCTCATACACTGTATCTGGCCGTGAAACGCGAGGAGAATCCTCCCGAGGGGTACATCAGCGATGTGGCCGTCATCTACGGTGAGATTGACGCCGTGCCGGAGAACTACACGTGCGTGCAGACGACGCCAGCAGGCCACTCGGCAAATCTAAACGACGGTACAACGGGAGTACCGGTGTTTGTGTGCTTCCGTCGCTGTCCACCTGCAAGTGAAGAGGCTGTTGGAGGTTCTACTGCATCCACCAAGAGTTTGATGGACCTCGCGCTCATGTGGACGTCTGGTGCGCAGCCTGATTCGTTGCCCAGCGGTTTCACCAAGATCCAGCACACACCACTTGGTATGGACGCCAACTTGAACCAGGGGACAACAGGCGTGGCGATCCATCTCTGCTTCTCAAAGTGCGATGTAAAGGACGTGGTCAAGCCGCTCACAAGTGCACTCAACGGCGAGTATGAGATCACGAGCACGCCGCTGCCGGCGTTCGGCCGCTTCTTGAGTCTTTCAGTCGTAGACGAACTGCAGGAAGCGCGGCAAGTGGAAGGCAGCTTCGGTACTGTGCTCCATGGGAATCTACCAGGAGTGATGACCGCCATGGTGTATGCATCGTCACACGGCCAGGCAACAGGTGTAAAGCCTTGCACGATGCTTGGTATGTGGCGTGTTGCGAGTCCCGTGGGGACGTTGGGAGCCACTGGTATGACGGACTTCTTGCCGTCCAGCTTTCCGTTCGAACTCACGCTCAACGAGGCCGGTACGGAGCTGGACGGTTGGTGGAGCGGCCCCGAGGATGCCACGACTGGTGTCTCCAAGCCCACGGTGACAATGAGTTCTTCTCCAAGCAGTAGTGCTGCTCCAGCCACTACCGCAGCAGCGACCGTCGCGGGAGGCAAGTGGAAGCTGGTGAAGGATTCGTACGTGCAGGTGGCGTTCAAGAAGGATTACGGCACAGAGTGGCAGGACGGGCAGCTGGTCTTCTCGGAACGTGTGTGGCAGCATGATATCGCCTCCATGTTGTCGCGTTTCGTGGCTACACGCACGCTGGGAGGTGACAACGCTCTAGCTTGCAGTGTGTGTGAGCGCAAGACGGAGTCACGCACTCACACGGTCATCTTCGAGCCGCCTGCACACCTGATCATCACTCTTAAGCGCATGTACTACGACTGGGCGCAACAGAAAGCGCGCAAGTGCCTGCACGACGTGCGCTTCCCAGCTCTATTGACGTTACCATCGCTTTCTCCAGACGAAGAGCTCGCGGTATTCGACAGCAGCGAAGGCGAGGCGCAAGCTAAGCAGCGTCACCGCTCACGCAACTACGGACTTTATGGTGTGCTGGTTCACGCGGGCCTGACGGCCAATTCGGGTCACTACTACAGTTTCTGCCGCGAGAGCGATGAGAGTTCACGTCAACTGCATTTGAAGGACTCGACGCTGGCACCCTGGATCAAATTTAACGATCAAAAGGTGGAGCGGTCGAGCTGGACGGAGATCAACCGCCTCGTGGCCAGTACCGTCTCGGATACAGTCTATTTGCTGCTCTACAAGAAGCTGTCGTATGATCCGAATGCTGAACCGGAGGTGGATGCGACTGCAGCTACAGCTGAAAGTGAGAGCGCTGGCGGCTCAGATGATGACCAGGAGGCCATGCTGCTGGCCAAGGCCATGGCGCTGTCCATGTCTGCGGCCAAGCAGAAGCAGCAGGAGGAGACTGCTGAGGAGACCAAGGTGGAGGCTGAAGAATCCAGCGCCGACCCACTGTTGTGCGACGATAAGTCAAGGCTGGGCACCATCAACAAGACCATCCTCAAGAAGGTACGCGCGATAGGAAGACGTCGGGTCCGATGTCGTCTTGGGTGGACGGTCTAGTTGACTGGAAGTTTTGCTTTTGTGTGTGGTTGAATGGCAGGTGGAGGCGGACAATGAGAGGTTCATGCAAGAGTCGCTGGCTGCCACGTCCAGCTCGCTGCATGCCGACGATCTGCACACGTTGCTGTCGCTGCGTCACTCGCTCCCATTACAGCTTCGGGCCGCACTAGACGATGTAAAGTAGTGGCCAGCTACACGTCTGCAGATGACGATGCAGAAACAGCGATTGAACGGAAGTAGATGCTTCATTGGGGTTATTCGCTCGGAAGGTGACGAAGGATCGACACGGAAAAAAAGGAGGAATGAAAGGAATTGGCAACAACAAAGCTAGAGCGAAGCGAATGGGAAGCCCCAGGATTCCGGCCCCTGCTGGACCTTAGGCGGCAGCAGCGCACACCGTGGGGCGCTTGAACACGCCCACTTCCTCGCCCTGAGCCTGCTCCCACGTGGCCAGCGTGCTGCGGTACGTCTGGATGAGGAACTTGAGAGCCGTGGGGCCACCGATGACAGTCTCCAGCTTGTCGCGACTGCGAAGGTCCAGTAGTGTGAGCTCTGGCAGCCCAGCCGAAATGGAGAACACTGAAGCCGCTGTGAGCTTGGTGCAGCCCCAGAGACGCAGCTCCCGCAGCCGGCTCAGCGACGCCGCCACGCGAACGATAGCTGCATCCGTGATGCGCGTGCACTGGGACAGGTTGAGCGAACGCAGCCCTGGCAACCCGGCACAGAGCGCAAGTACGCCCTTGTCCGAGACCTTGTAGCAGTAGCGCAGGTTCAGATCCTTGAGCTGCGGCAGATGCGAGGCGATGGCCGCCACCACCTTGTCGTCCACCTTGTGTGCGTAGCGCAAGTTTAGACGCTCCAGCGTCGCGCAGCGCGTCACCACGTGCACGATGGCGGCGTTGTCCACGTTGTGGCAGCCCCAGAGACTCAGGTCCTTGAGCACCGAGCACTGCGCCAGCTCTCGCACGTCTTCTCCAGTCACGGTGTGGCATCCCAGCAAGTCCACAACACGCAGACTGGCACGGTTCCGACGGAGCAGCTCGCGTAGCGCCGCGTGGTCAAGCGCCATGTCACGGAAGTGCAGCTCGCGCAGATTCTCGCACATGTCGGCCAGTAACATCAACGCCTCAGCATCCATGGAGGCGCACCGGTTGAGTTCCAACACGCGGAGAGGCGCCAGCGCGGCACGAGCGCCCGCATCCTTGAGCACAGAAGTGTCGAACGTGTCACATCCCGCGAGTCGAAGCTCCGAGATCCCTGTGGGGGTCGAATGACGCAACACGGCCGTCCAGAAACCACGCGACTCGTGCGAATGTTGGCGCTTGCACAGATGCTGCGTCTTGGCCTCGCAGGCCGCGCAGACCCCGCAGTAGGACGTCACACGCGGCGCCAGTGGCTCACGGGCCAGTAGTGCCTTCTGCGAGCTCAGCAGCGCGAACCGCTCGCGCACAGGCAGGAAGGCCAGCACATGTTGCAGACTGTCGCTGGCCAGGGCATCGAAGCCGTGAAAGGTCGTAGAGCTTGTCATTTCGGTGGTCAGCGCCGCGCCAAACACCGAAGGCGCGGGCACGATGGTAGGAGTAGATAGTGTCGGCATGAGGTCTTAGTCGGTCTGCCAGAAGCAGGTGTGGGTCTCGTGCACGCGCTGGTTGATCCACTGGTGCTGCGGGCAGTCCTTCAGCATACTCCGACGGGCGGCGGGATGCTGAACGGACCTCACGCGGTAGGGAGGCGACGGAGGTGGCGAGAGCTTGACGGGCGAGCCGGCGGACGGGCGGGCAGGCGGGCAGGCGGAGGAGTAGCGACGGCGAGAAGCGCGGGGCGGAGAGCGGAGGACGCAGCGCGGAGGCTTCTTGTCGCTGTTGTTGCTGGCAGCCAAATGGCAAGTGACTGAGAACTGGAGGCGAATATAGGCGGGGCGACGCTTGCGCCCTCTTCCTTAGGTTTAGTGGAGGGTGGACGTGGTTTGGGAGGAAAACGAGAACTCGTGCGGGAGGGAGGATGCCTCGTGGAAGGGGAAAGCTACTGCCAATTAGAAGGAGGTCTGTCGGGACAACCGAAGATTACTCGCTGAAAATGCGCAGCAGAGATGGGATAATGCCTCGCACTGATCTCGAGAACTGCCCGGGGGAGGTGCTCGAGTGAGTCCAGGTCCAACTGCCTCGCTTGCGGTTGTAAACCTTGGCGTTCTGACGAGATGCCGAAATTTACAGTGTAACTTACATTTGCGGCTGGGATGGGCTGTCGCTGCAGGCTTTTGAAGGTCTTTCGCTAGCCAGATGTCGCACGCTCCCCTGAAATAGCTCGTCTTATCGTCCGAGCAGCGTCTTCGAAAGCCGAATACCATTCGCGGTGGCCTGCCAAGCATTAATGGTGATCTATGGCTCTCTATTGCTTCACACTTGAATGCATTTGGGCGATTCACGGTGGGTACCTGGCCTCTAGCTTTTTTGCAGAACCAAGCGCACCTATCGCCAAGGCACAAACAGTGCGCGTTTTGCTCGGCAGGTGCGGTCTGGCGTTGCTTGCATTGCGAGCGAGAGAGAAGGTCCTCTAGATAGCTGTCCACCCCGTAGATTGCATGGAGGACCTAAAGGACCCTAATCGGAGTCTAGCTGCTGGGTCTCTAGTGAGGGTGCTGTGGTAACAGCGATTGCTTGGCGGCCGGCATGTACGCGCTGGCTTGCCAAGCAGAACCTGCTTCAAAGGAGTCAATGACGGTCTGATTAGTTTGCGTTGGAGCTCATAAAGAGGTTGGCCATGAAGCCTGCTGCTGTGTTGGCTTGTCCGCAGACGTGCGTGCATTGCACGGTGCGGAAAACGGAAAACTTCGGTGCGTGAAAAGGTGCCGTGAAGTTGACGCGAAGGTTTCGACTTCTACCATGAAGTGCAGCGAACTATTTGCAGGACGCCACGCTGGCTTCAGCGCCTGGTCAAGTACGGTACGACGGGATTCGTAATATTCCATCTCGATGCTTGACTGGTAGTTTACAGTGTATATTTCAAGTATAAGGTTTGCCAAGGCTACAAAATTCTCGCGTCCTGCATTGCTACAGTGTAGTCTCACAATCTTATATCTTATGTCCAATATAAGATAACAAGATATTGTGGCTGGCAGTACAGCAACCCCCAAACCGGACTGGAGAGTTCAAGTGACGCCGCCGGACGTGGCGGCCTCTCAAGCTTTAACAGCAGCGCTGCAGCACGATCAGCTGCGCTTGCTTCTCCACTGCAAAGAGCCTCATCTCGAGCGAACGTTCTCGAACCGCAGTGTTGGATTTCAAGGCCTTGCTCGAGGCGTAACTGCGCCAACGCTCTACAGACCTGCAATGGCCCAAGCGACCTTCATGCATCGTTGCCAAGGATCACCTTGGAACAACCTTCTAGAAGTGTGCGGCTTGAATCTGCAGGCGAGACTTGGTGCCGCCAGACCACAACCTCCTGCTGTCCGCACAGGGCCTGCTTGCGAAAACCTCTAACTGCATTGATCTGTAACTGAACCAGCGTACTAAAGACCCAACGGTACCAATGGCTCCACCAGCTTTCATGCACCAATGCCAACGACCTGAGAAGTTTGTAGCGAAAAGCAACGGAAACCCTCGTATGCGACCGCTGTTGATTGGCGCTTGAAACAGACACATTTCTAGAAGCATGCATCTTGGCCTGCGAGCAAACGCTTGGTGCGCGTCCGAGCAAGCCAACTAGCACACCTATCTGCTGTCCTTGCCTCGATATGCTCCGAAGTGGCCACGAGACTCCAAAGTACCGCTGTGGCCCTAGAAGACATACCGATTTTGTTTCGGGTCGACGTATATGAGCAAGCACGCCTTGTCTCTGATCCGCCTAGAGCGAGCAGAGCACTCATGGCCTTGAGCGGCCGGGATCCAAGACAACGAAGCGCGTTACATCCAAGACTGGGTGGTCTTTTTTTTTTATGCATCAAGATGACTGGCCAATCCTGGCGTCGATGACGGTGAATAACGGAGCATATTCTTCAAAAAAAGTGGTGGCAAATCACAGAACTTGGACTTGCATCTACCATAGACTTCAAATTGATGCTGCACAGTTGATATTCGTACTTACTACTGGATATCACGGTACATGTGCGCCAGTGGCCACCCAAACCTGCTGGACCTGCACCAAGCCAACTTGCCGGACGTCGAAGTGGTTCATTCGCGTTGACCGACGCCACGGCCGCGAGGGAAGCAGAGCAAGCAGAGAGTATGGCCAACAAGAGCCGTGCGGCGCTGCGGCGCGAGAAGAAGCGCAAGCTACAGGGCGCGACGCCGACTGCCAACGGTTCTCGCAAGCAGCAGCAGCAACCAAAACAGCGTGTTGCTCGTGAGAAGACGGTGTTCGACAGCGACAGCGACTCGGAAGCCGAAGACGGGCCAGCCAACCACGCGGGTGCCATCCCACTGGCGTCGCTGGAGAACGGCGACAAAGTACGCGACTTTGTGAAGGAGCTGGAGCAAGAGCGTCAGGCACAGAAGCAGCAGCAACAGGTGCGACCTGCCAGCAAGCGCGCCCGCGCCGAGGCAGAGCAGCATGCGCTGGACCAGCGCAAGAAGCGCCACCGTGAGGAGAAGGCCGAGAAAATCGTGTGGCGCAAATTCGACCGCGAGAACCGCGCTTTCGAGCAGTTCTACCAGCATTGTCTGGGGCTCGAGGCTTCCGAGTTCGCGCGCTTTCTGGCCTGCTTAAAGGAGCCATCACCTGTGCACCTGCGCGTGAATGGCAACTACACCAGTCTGAGCGAAATTGTGACCGGTACCATGGAGCTGGACTTCGATCTGAGCCAGGTGACGGTCCCACGGCGGTCTGGCGGCGACGTCGCGCATGTTGAGTTCGCGCCGGAGCCCTGGGCAGCCAACAAGCGACTCTGGAAGCTCTCTGTGGACAGCAAGACCTTCCGCAAGAGCGAGAGTCTGCGTTCGCTGAGCGACTACGTGCGGGCACAGGGATCACTAGGCACGCTGTTGCGTCAGGACCCGGCTGCAAGTGTACTACCCGCCTTTCTTGACCTCACTCCAGGCATGCGAGTGCTGGATCTGTGCGGCGGCGGCGAGCACCGCGCACCTATCGTGGAGGAACTATTGCGTCCCAGCACTGCTGAGGCTGCCGAGTTGGCTCAGAGCACGCTGGTCGTGAATGCACGTGACGCAACGGCTGCGGCTTCAGCTGTGCGCTCGCTAACGCGCACACTGCCATTGGCACGTAACCTGCTGGTGACAGCGCACAAGCCGGAGGAGTTCCCAACGCCGGAAACGGCTGACACTTGCTTCGACCGTGTGATTTGCTGTGCGCCGTGCTCGGGTGATGGCCTAGTGCGCAAACTGCCAGAAAAATGGCGCACATGGAGCCCGGAGCAAGCTTTGGCCATGCATGCGAGCCAACTGGGACTGGCGGAACACGCACTGGGTCTTGTTCATGTCGGAGGCGTGCTGCTTTACAGCACACGATCGCTCAACCCGATCGAAGACGAGGCGGTGGTAGCTGAGCTGCTGCGTCGCTCGCACGGCGTACTAGAACTTGTGGAGACGGAATCTACACTGCCCAAGCTTCAACGCTCGCGTGGCGTGACGCAATGGGGCGTGCTCGACGTGTCGTCTTGGGACGCGGCGCCAGAGGAGCAGCGCCATCAGCTACGGCCGTCTATGTGGCCGCCGACGGCCAAGGAGCGCAAGCAAATGCACTTGGAGCGCTGTGTGCGTGTGCTGCCGCACCAGAATGACACGCACGGGCTCTTCCTGGCGGTCCTGCGCAAGGTCAGAGAATCCACGAGTGCTGGCAGTGTTGCTGTGGGTCCGGCGCCGTTGCCTAAGAGCAAGAAGAGCCAGGTGACGGGGGCCAGTGCTGCAGAGAAGAGTAAGAAGAAGCAGCAGCCCAAGTCTGAGAAGCCACTGGGCAGCTTCTCGTGCATCAGTGACGATCACCTGGCCGAGTTGCAGAAGTTCTTTGCACTGAGTAGTCGCAAAGAGAATTCTGCCTTTCTGGAGCGCTCGGGTATGGCACGCCAGAAGCGTGCGGTACATGTGGTGACGCCTGCTGTGGCTCGGCTAGTGACGGAGCAGCTCCGTGGGCGCCTGAGTGTCTACCACGCTGGTGTGGAGGCACTGCGACCGAGTACAGCCAAGGACACCGCTGGTGACGAGCTCACAGACGATGGAGCACGGGCCTTGCTGCCGGAGCTGGGTGCTCGCGTGCTCAACCTGCCGCAGGACGAATTCATGGCGCTGCTGACGACGCGCGAGATGTGGCTCAAGAACGCTAGCGAGCGTGCGCGCGAGGAGCTGGCAGGGATGACTGAAGGCAGTCTGGTAGTGGCGCTGGACGACATGGAGCCGGCACAGACGGGCGACCGCGACCTGGTGTTGGTGGCTGCCAAGCGCCACAGCTCGTATTCACTCACGTCATCCTCGGCGGCTATCGCCCGCGTCAAGGCGCTGCTGGAGGAACTGAACGACGATGGCAACGCTGACGATGGCTACGACTCGTTCGAGTTTGAAGACGAGTAACTAGACCACAGATGCAACTTCAAAGGCATGGGCAAAGGTACGATAGACGATTGGTAGGTGGCAGGGTGCTGGTCGTGTTGCTGAAAGCGTGGAATCGCTGGCGCTGGTTGCGTCCCGGTACCGCCACCAGCCAGATGAGTGTGCGTGTGGGGTATCGTCCTGACGCGCCATGACTGCACAAATTCGGGTGTGCGTGGATCTACTGGGTTCAGGCTGTAAGCAATGAAAGTGTGCTGCAAAAATGGAGGAGGTGGTGACCACGGCCTCAAGGCATGGGTATCCAATGGTGCGTTGGGAAAGTGGGGACTTTAACAAGCAGCTCGCGAGTCAGTCGGAGCGAAAACGCTCTCTCGTAGGTCCCAGACAGTTGGAAAGCTCCAGAAGTGCTGTCACTGGAAAGCTATCTCATGAGATGAATGCGCAAGAAAGTGTGGGTGGGTACCGACGACAGCATCCTCGTGAGCGTGCGCGAGTACCAGGACAGGAAGGTCAACATCACTCGCATACACAATACCGACAAGCTACGTAGCCTCGAGGAACTACCAAGTATAGCGCGTATCAACGAGTCGGCTGTGGGCATGGCCATAGAGGGCAACGGGAAGGGCGACTTTGCCTTCGACTTTAACGACATCAAAGTTCACTCTGTATCACCAGACAAAGAACGTGGATCCGAGAATGTCATTCCTGTCTTGTTCTCTTGGCATTACTGCTGACCAACTTGCTGGATGACCTGGTTCGTGCCACAAACAGCGTGCTGAACACTGGAGGCGCCGAAGACTCGCACACCGCTTCGAGCATTTCCCCTTTGCGCCCCAGAGACGATGGAGCCGAGCAAACCGGAGGAGCCCACGGCTGTGCTGGTTTGCATGCCTCGGGCAAAGAGACAGTATGCACGTGGCGCAGATGATTCAAAATGAGAGCTGATGCCAAGTTGACCGACCAGGGTTTTATGGTTGCAAGGAGTTGGATGTTGTCGCCTGGTGATAACGCGCCATTGCAGACGCTTTGGGCTGCAGTGGTTGCGATTGCACATTGAGGCCTAGATGCTGAAGATGCACGAGATAGCGTCTACCAGTCGGAAGGTTCTACATAGAATGCATTTGATGTGTTTTAGTAAGGAGAGCTCTATGTTCTAGATGGTTGCATAACTGGCTGGGAGCACGGCGACTCGATTGGTAAGGAAGGGTTCCAGCCACATTGTACCTGGGACTGAGGGCATGAAGTGGCTCCACATGGTTGTGGAGCCACGTGCGTGTCAACTGGCAGAATTGTCGCCTCCGTTCCTCGCTTGCTGTTCCCGTTCTTGCTCCGCGACAGCAAATACCTCCAGACGGTCGATGGCTTCTGCCAACGTTATCCGGTTCGACGGTTCCAAGGCACACATGGCTTGCACCAGTTTCCAGTGTTCATGGTTCGCGAATTCTGGCGGTCGATTCAGGGGCTCGTTGTTTCTCAGGTGCCGGCGAATACAGAGATCGGACAGACGGCCCCAGGGTACCTGGCCCGTGACTGCTTCTACAATACACATTCCGAGAGAATACACGTCCGACTTCAAGGTTGGTGCGCTTCTTTGATCACCGGAGCGGATGCACTCGGGAGCTTTCCAGCGCAGAGCACCGAAGGGTTCTGTCATGGGTTTTGCATCCTCTAGTCGAATACTGGAACCGAAGTCTGCGACCATAGCGATATCATCCACGCCTACTAGAATGTTGTTGCACTTGAGGTCGCCGTGGATGATACTTTTCTCATGGAGGCAGTTGAGACCGAGTGCCACCTGATGAAACTTCCGCCAGACTGAGCAGTGGCCCGATTCACGCTCCTTGCACAGGAATTCTTTCAGGGTTCCCTGGGTCGCGTCCTCACACACGAACAAACCCTTGCGACCCTTATAATAAGCGCTGTACAACGCTACAATGTGCTTGTCACGAAGTTGGGCCCAGATCTCTACTTCATGTAGAAATGCTCTCCGTTGATCTTCGCACAAGACGTCCACACACTTCACCACGACGGGCAATTTACACCACTGTGTGCGATAAACTTGGCCGTTAGAACCGGAAGCAAATGGTGGCTCCAGGAGCTGGACGTTCTGCTCAGGTATGGAGCAGAGACACAATATCGCTTCCGAGCAGTTCTCGTCTTGGGCAACTTCAGCAGCATACTTCTCTTCTTGACACCCGGGGGCCGAGCAACCCGACGAGTTGTGACAGCAAAAATTTTGATTTGGATCGGCTGCTGATGGCTGACACACGGGACTCAGGTTCGCTGGGAACTGTTCGAGGAATGAGATGATCTCTGCGCGGCCGTACTTCTGTGCTTGCTGCAACGACGTTTTGTGTCTCAAACCCGCACGGGTCCCATGCAAGTCTGCGCCTTTTGTCGCCAAAAGCTTCACAACCTCGAGATGCCCCTTGGCAGCCGCACGCGCAATGGGTGTTGCTCGCCTCGCGTCTGGCAGGTTAATCGATGCGCCATAGCTCAGAAGAAGTTCCACCAGAGCAACGTGCCCGCGCGAAGCCGCCAGCAGCAACGCGGTAGCTCCTTTTTCCTCTCCACGCGTCTTCAGCTTGAGGTCGATTGAAGCCTTCCTCTTGAGCAAGAGTTTGGCGGTCTCCGTGTGACGCTCTCGAACTGCCAGCATGAGTGGGGTCCAGCCGTGTCGGTCAGCCTGATCTATGGAGGCCTCGTGCGTCAATAGTAGCTGCACCATTTGCACGAGGCCTCTACGAGCAGCAAGCTGCAGCGCTGTCGCGCCGCGGGCTTGCGCGTTGACATCTGCGCTATTGTCCAACAGGAGTCTGGCCATGTCATGGTAGCCTGCATTTGCTGCAGCCATGAGGGGCGTCTCCTTGTGCCTGCCGAAAAATCGCCTCAGCGCTGCGGAGCGCGAGGTGGGTCGTGCATCCACGTGCGCGCCGTTCTCCAGCGCGCTTCTGGCGTCTGCCATAGAATTGGACCTCGCCGCCTCAAGTAGTCTCAAGCTCGCTGCGTGGGAGTTCTTGGTGCTAGGCATCGGGTGAAGTGTCTCGGAGAAAGAATCTGAAATGGCTTCCAGGCCGACGTGGCGGAGAAGCAACGTGAAGAGACAGCTCCTGAGCAATCAAAGTCCGCATCAAAGTCCGCGCCGCATCTAATCCCGAGCCGCATCTAATCATGTCACCAGCGACTTTCATTGGCCAAAAGGATTGTTAAACAACAGCAGATGGCCTCTTACAATTGATGAAAGTAGTATGCACTGCATAGCTCAAGATAGCAGTATATTCAGGCGTCTCAAGTTCATTTATATACAAAGAACTTCCGGCAATCGCATCGGTAAATGCATTTTGTATCAAAGATGGCAAAAGCACTACGTTTAGCAGAGTCCAAAGGCCCCACTAGCTTTCCTCTTCGCGCCATTCGCCTCGGCATGTTCCAAAGTTACCACGAGATGCCAAGGTACTGGCCTGGCCCTAGAAGGTATACCGCGGAGTAGGGAAACAGACTGTTGACAGCAGAGCGGCAAGTCGACTGGGGTGAAGCGGGTGACGAAGTGGTTCACCTGCCATCGTTTGAAACGGCGGAACGCTGCACAACCAGCAACAGAGAATGAGCAATTTTTGTTTGATACTAGTATGCTAGTGTTGCAGCTTTAGACATCGGCTTCCCTTTTTTCCTGCAACGACGCGTCTTCAGTCGCAAGTGATCTGCTGAGCCAGATACGCTAGCACCGAGTTGGCGTCCTCACCCACTCCAACACCATGGGCTTGGAAGGGCATCTCCGGGTACTCTGTGTTCACGCGTACGAGTTGTACACCGTCATGAAGTGCCAGCCTCTCATCCGGGATCCGTAGCACGCCGGGCGTGTTGAGACCAGCGCCAACCTCAAGGATCACGAGCTTTTTGCCGTCCGCCTTAACGTTCTCCAAGGTCTTGGCGAGCCACGCACTGTAGACTTTGCCCTTGATGTCGATGGCGCTCTGTAGGAAGGAGTCATCCACGCGGAGATGCAGGAACATGTCACCGCCGCACTTCGGGCACTTGGGAAGCCCTGCGGGGTCTTCAATCCGGTACGTGCTCGGGTTGAAGCTCTTCATGGCCTTCTCCATGAAGGGTTTGACGTCGAAGATGCTGGTCTCAGAGCACGGCTTGGTGCACTGGATGCGACCGTACTCACCTTGCATGGGGAAGACAGACTCGACATTAAAACCTTCCTGCTCGAACATGCCGTCGGCGTTGCTGGTCTTGATGAAGGTTGACTTCGGTGCCTTCTTCTCAAAAGCGTTCACAAGAGTCTTGATGTACGAGTACGTGGGTGCAGTACGATGGCGCACCCAGTCGAAGCGCACCATGCTGATCTGCTTGAAGAGATAGCCCCACATGAGCTCCGGAGACCAGTTCGTAAAGCCGATGGAATTGTACATGGTACGGAAGCTCGGCAGGATCCGGCGGATACCGGGGTGGAACTTGCGCATGACTGCCTCGGACGTGTAATCCAATCCAGCAGCTGCCGAGAGCCCGGCGCCAGCAGAGACCAGCAAGAAGTCCGCCTCCTGCACAGCTTTCCATGCTTGCTTCACTGCTGAAGAGACTGGAGCGGTGGGGAGACACACTTCCACGGGGCATTGGCTCTCGATGTAGCTCTTGTAGAGGTCATAATCACGTTTGAGGAAGGTATTAAAGATGACCTTCCAGCCGCGCGTCTCGCCCTCATGTTCCTTGAGCCACTGTCGGACAGCGTCGACGGCCAATGGGACGGCCTCTTCGCTCGGAAAGGCGAACAGCCCCGTCGAGATGCACGGGAAAGCCACGGACACACTCTCGTTCTCGTCCTTGGTGTCTTTCGTTACTGTTTGGAGCAGCAGGTCCAGCGAGCACGTGTAGCAGCTCTGGAGTTGGGCACGTTCACGGGCAGTAGGAGGCTGATCACGCTGGAGTTGCGGTCCGACAGTGTGAAGCACGTACTTGGCTGGCAACGCGAACCCTGGTGTGATCTTTGCATTACCCACGGGCTCATGACGCGCCTGGCGCGTCATGATGTCCTGGCACGCAGCACGCAGGCGCGGGCCAGCCTTGGAGTGGATGACGTTGTCAATGCAGCGATGCGACGGCTGGAAGCAGCCCAGAAGCGCCGAGTTGGCGGCGTTGGCGATAGCCGTGGCTCGCAGCGTCGTGATATCACCCTTCCAAAGTGCGATCTGGTCGAACCCAGCTGCGTCACCTTTAGCGGAGCTCTGGGCCGCCACAGACGCGAGATCGGCGGCATCCACCAGCGTTTGGCGCTGCTGCTCGAGTGCCAGCACGGCGTCCATCTCGGTATAGAGCTGCTCTTCTTGCTGCAAGTCTGCAGTAGCGTCGTCCTCGGGCGGGGGCCGCATCACCAGCAGGTGGTGAACCAGCTCACGCACGTCTGCAGGTGAGGCGTGGTGGAGGTGGTGCAGCGAGTGGCCGGCTTCCGTCAGCAGTTTGGTGGCCACTGCGCGCACGAGCGCGTTGTAGTTGGCTGGTGAGACTGCTGCTGTTGGCGCCATGGCTGCAATGACCAGTGCTGTGCTGGTGGGCTCGCTGCGTTTGTGTGCGAATGTCTGCGTGCGTGTGAACTCCTGCGCTCGAAGCGGCAAATGTTGGAATGACGGGCTTCCTGCATGTCAAATCGAGAAAGGACGCCATGCACCTACGTCAGATTGGTCGTATTTACGGGACACCAGGGGTCGAGGAACCGTATCGAGCTGCGCGAGCGTGATCAGATACCGCAGCTGAATACGGGACTTCTGAGCCAGCTACCCCGTAAGTTGGTTCGCACCTCCGCCATCAGTACCATCCTGGCCCTTGAAGACATACCGTTGTCTGTTTCGGGTCGACGTGTACGAGCAAGCTCACGCGCAACGAACAACCGCGGAGTAGGCATCTCCGGGAGCCCGGGCTCCAGGAGTCCGAGTGAGCAGGCGATTGTTCATCGGGTAGATGTTGCGCGTCGCTGGGAACAGCTAACAACAAGTGGTGCAGAGTATTACTCAAATTTGGTTGGTCCTGGTTTCAAACGAATCGCGAGGAGCTGATAGGTTGGATCCCTCCTTGTCTATGATTGGCCAATGGTGGCGTTGATGTCGGATACTATTGGAGGGTGAATGCCAAACAAGTGGTGGCATCTCGTGGGAATTGAGTGGTAGATTGGTAGCATCTAATCGACAGAGTGAAAAAAGCGACTTGCAAATGGCGGAACCGACCAAGATGGAGACAGACACGGGGGCTGCGACTGCAGCCCTTGTGGCCTCGGAGCCCACCAGCACGCCTGCGCCAGAAGCGCCTGCGTCCGGGCGTCGCGCTGGCGTCGCTCCCGTGAAGAAAGAGTGCGTATTCGCGCCGTAACCTGCGTTTGCTCCCCCTTCGCCTGCAAACGAATGGAGTGCATGCAGCTCACGCTGTACTTGTTTGCTCAGGTTCCTGAAGCCCCGTCCATCAGCAGAAGAGGCCGCCGCAGCAAAGACCACGTCTGCTGATGCTCTTGGCAACGCCGAGACTCGTGACGCACGCGACAACGGCAACAACGGGGGCAAGCGGCGTGGCACCTTCAAGAAGCGGCCGGTGGACGCAGAAGCCGACCCAGCAGACATGCTGTGTCGCCCCGTGGCTGCAGGCGAGGGGTGTCCGTTCGGCGACTCGTGCAAATTCAACCACGACCTGGACGACTACATGAAGCGCAAGCCCAAGGACCTGGCCGAGCGCTGCCCCGTGTTCGAGGCGTTCGGCTACTGTCGCTACGGTGTGGCGTGTCGCTTTGCACAGGCGCACGTGGTGAAGACGGACGGTACTTACCGCAACTTACGACGCGAGGAGAAGCAGGACACGGCAGCCAAGGCTCGAGAGGATGGCGAAGAGATGAACAGCCTCACGAACGAGGTGCGGCAGCTACTGCGCAAGAACAAGTACCCGTTCCAGTCCAAGCAGCAGGGTCGGAAGAAGGACCGTCGCAACCAGAAGGGCGGCAACAAGGACCAGCAAAGACAGCCAGAGCAGCCGAGCGAAGATGCAATGTCCGCTGTGAAGGAGGACAAGGATGCTGTAAAGGCTAGCGAGGTCACGAAGCCTGTGAAGGAAGAGCGCACTGCCACGACGGAGACTACACCAGCGAAGATGGAGGCGGAAGTGAAGCCAGAGACCAAACAGGAGGTCAAGGCAGAGGAGCCTATGGAGCCTGCGGCTGAAAGTCCGTTGCTGGCGGAGCGCAAGCCTGTGGACTTCAAACGCAAGATCTACATAGCGCCACTGACGACGGTGGGCAACCTGCCGTTCCGACGTCTGATGAAGCAGACTGGCGCCGACATCACGTGTGGCGAGATGGCGCTGGCCACGAACCTGCTCAAGGCACAGCAATCAGAGTGGGCACTGCTGCGTCGTCACGCGAGTGAAGACGTGTTTGGCGTGCAGCTCGCAGGCGCGCACGGTGACCAAATGGCGCGCGTGTGTGAGTTGCTGGCCCGTGAGACGGATGTGGACTTTGTGGACATCAACATGGGCTGCCCCATCGACATCGTGTGTCGTGCTGGCGCTGGCTCGGCGCTCATGACGCGGCCGCCCCGCCTGCTTGAAGTAGTTGCGGGAGCGCTCACGGGGCTGGAGCTGGGTGCTCGTACGCGCACAGGCGATCTGCTGGGCGCTCCAGGACTCACGGTCAAGCTGCGTACCGGTTGGAGCGAGAAGGCTCCCACGGCGCACAAGCTGGCGCCTAAACTGCAGGCTATGCGTGCTTCAAGCGCCTATGTGAACGCGGCCATGGTCACCGCGGACTTTAAACTGCGTGCCACGCAGTCGCTGGACGCCGTGACGGTGCACGGCCGCTCGCGTCTGCAGCGCTACACCAAGCACGCGGACTGGGACTATGTGTTCCAATGCAGTGACGCCCAGAAGGCCGAGACGACGCGTGTGCCGTATGTGGGCGGTGGTGACGTGCTGTCGTACGAGGAATTCGACGCGCATCTACAGAATGGCAAGCTGGAGACGTGTATGCTGGCTCGAGGCGCGCTCATCAAGCCGTGGCTGCCCACGGAGATCAAGGAACGTCGCCACTGGGATATCTCGGCGTCAGAGCGTCTGGACCTGCTCAAGGACTTTGTGCGCTTTGGATTGGAACACTGGGGCTCCGACCAGAAGGGCGTGAACCGCACGCGCCGCTATCTACTGGAGTGGCAGTCCTTCCTGTGCCGCTACATCCCTGTGGGGCTGCTGGAGACGCTCCCGCAGCGCATCAACGACCGTCCGGCGCCGTACTACGGCCGCAGCGACCTGGAGACGCTCATGGCGAGCGACCAGGCCGTGGACTGGGTCAAGATCTCGGAGATGCTGCTGGGCCCCGTGCCTGATGGCTTCCAGTTCGTGCCCAAGCACCGGGCCAACGCTTATGCCAGCAACTAGAGCTCGCGCCGATCCGCGGACGGCTAGACGGCTGTGGCCGCAATAGATCTATTTCACGTGCATCACGTGCGCTTTTCTCAGTCTCCCGCAGGTCGCGGCGCGCCGGACTCGCCGGACGCGTCGAGCGCGTCGGACAGACGCCCGCAGACCCGGGGAGGCCGCGGGGGCCCTCGCCAAGCCATGGCCATGGGGCGACGCGTGTGAGATCCCATGCGGCCAGGGGGAAGGCTTCTCGCCCGTCCTTCCCCCCGCCTCAAGGCCTCATACAAAGTGCAAGTGAGTCGGGCGGCTGAGAGCGGGGGATAGGGGGCGTTCCCCCTTTTCGTCCAATCGGAAGGCAGTCCACCGGCTCCCGCCTCAAATCGTCGCCTGACCGACACCGGGTGACAAGCCCCACACTGACATCGTCACGCTGCGGAAGACAAGGCCCTGTCCGGCCGCGCTCAGCGACCAGCAACCAGCCGCGGAAACGGCGGCATTTACGCCTCTGGCCTCCGGTGTTCTCGCTCTCTCCCCCCCTACCTCCCTACCTCCCTCCCTTGCGTCTCTGCTCGTGTCTCCACGCGCTCTGGGCCCCCCCCGGCGTCGACTCTATTTGCGGCATCCCCTGCCGTTTGCGTCTGTGTGTCTGTGGCGGGCGGCGAGGCCCACCGTCTCAGCCGAGGAGCCTTCATCTCAGTGACTGGTGACGCCCTCCATGGCGCGTCTGGAGAGCGCCAACGCGTCGTCACCCTCTTGTGGCTCCTGCTCGTCTCCTGCATCGTCCGAGATGAGCGGTGCCAGCGACGCGATCGCGGAGGCGAATGCGCGGCTGCCGAGCGCCGTACCGCCCGCGCCGCGCCTGAACGTCGGCGTCTTCTCCAAGCGCAAGGGCGTGCGCTACCACCGCGACGGTCAAGTGCGCAGCTGCCGCTTCTGCGAGATCCTGCGCGCGCGCGCCGAGGAATTCCTCTTCGAAGACGAGCACGTGGTGGTCTTCCGGCCGCTACGACCCACTGTGGCCTCCCACATCCTCATCGTGCCGCGCGCACACATCCGCAACGTCAACCGCTTGGCGACACACCACCGTGAGCTACTGGAACGTATGAAGCGCGTGGCGGAGACGCAGATCGCGCAGCTCCCGGCGAGTGACGGCATCAAGCCATCAGCCAAGACGCGTCGACTGTGGCGACGACACGGTCACGGCCGTCACCACGAGGCGGCAGCGGAGCCGCAGCCAGAAGACCCGGAGCCCGCTGCAGGGGAAAAGTCGAACGTCCATGAATGGCAAACGTCTGGCCAGACGCAGTCTGGCGAAGGGGACGTGGAGAGCGCCCTAAGCGACGGCGCTGGCGGCTGCAAGGTGCGCTACTCGTTCCACGTGCCACCGTTCAACAGCATCGACCATGTGCACATGCACGCGTTCCGGGACGAGCCGGCCACGCTAGGCTATCTGGGGCGCATCAAGTACCGGACCGAGTCGTGGTGGTGTCGCTCGTACGATGAAGTGGTGGCGCGGCTGGATAGCTTAAGCCCCGTGGGCGCAGGTCCGTCCAGTCCGGACGGCGAGTGCAGCAGTCAGGGGGCGTCTTCCAGTGTCTCTGCAACTGTCCTGGAGGCCCCACAGGCGGCGTGAGCCAGCAGGAGCGAAGCAGGGGAGAAGGAAGAGCTACGTAGTCGCACGGATGGCTGGGAGAAGCGCACGGAAGGGCCAAATGACAAGGAACGAGTATTTATTGCTTCCACTCAGGTTCATGTGTCCTTCTCTGGCTGTGAAGCCCACCTCATTCGGTGCTGCTACCGCTGCCGTAGTCTAGTCTGATACGGGACGACGCCTCTCGACGTGGCGTGGCTGGCTGCCAGCCCGAGAGGATGGCCTCGATCTCCTGAAGGCTACGTCTACTGGTTTCGGGCACATAGAGCCATGAGATGGCCAATCCAGCCACATTGCAGACCAGCATAACCGCTGCGCACAAGCTGAACACGTCCGATGGGTCCAGCACCAGCGTACGCAGTGCAGGAAGCGCGTGTGCGAGCGCCAGGTTCACCAGCGCTTCCCAGATAACCACGAGGCTCACAGCGCCCAGACGATGTCGTACGGCGAAGAGCTCGCTGAGGAGCACCACAGGCACAATACCAAGTCCCAGCTGATGTCCTGCCGTGACCAGCAGCAGAGCAGCCCAGCCCGAGTCGCTGAGCGCTACGCCACCAGCAGATGTGGCTTCCTGCGTGCTGCGATAGATGGAGAGCAGCAAGAACGCACAGGCCGCCGAAACAATATAGCAGCCTCCACGCAGTGCTGCCAGACGCCCACGGGTGTCCACCAGGAAGAAACAGACCAGTATCCCGATGGCAGCCGTCACGCCCACAGCCGCCACCACAGCCAGCAGGTCGTCCTCAGCGCCGTCCACAGCTACGCCGAAGATCGTGAGGACAAAGGCGTGGGCGCTGGAGCCACCAATAGCCGTGCTGGGCCCTGTACCGACCGTGGGGCTGATGCTAGGCTCCACCAAGTAGGCGCAGATGGCTCGGAACGTGGCTAGCGCTGCGCAGAGCAACACCGGCCGGAAGAAAGCTCCATGGTGTCGTCGGTCCCGTCGTGCCAACACCTGAGCGTGGATGATGGCGTTGGCTTCATGCTCGGCCACTCGTTCGTCGCAGTCGAAAAGGCGGTAGAGCACGTCAAAGGCGGCATCACGATCGTCGTGCCGCGCGATGAGCCACGTGGGCGAGTCTGGCAGCTTCTGCGCGCTCAGCAGCAGTGCCAGACACGGCAGCAGACCACACAGCGCCAGGATCTTCCACTCGCTCAGGTTGAAGCCCATGTACTGGCGACTCAAGTACACAAAGAGCTCACCAAGTGCCAGGTAGCCCAGACGACCTGCAGCAGCCAGAAGCGCCTGTGCGCAGATGATGCGGCCACGCGTCTGAGCTGCACACACTTCAGCTAGATACACGGGCACCACGACGGAGATCATGCCGGCCGCAGCACCCAGCAGATAGCGACCCGCCAGTACAGTAAGCTCGCCGTAAGCCGCGCTGACCAGCACCCAGCCCAGGATAAAGGGGATGGCAGCTAGCTCCAGTGTACCAGCACGCCCCAAGCGATCTCCGAGGTATCCTGCTACTGCTGCGCCCAGGATGGTGCCGAGGTAGAGGCAGGTGCGGAAGAAGAACTCGGCGTGCGCGTGGTTGGTGCGGAAGACGTCCACTTGCATATTGTAGAGTCGAGCGGGCGAGATGGGGAAGAGCACCAACCAGGCACAGCATACACCGCCAAAACCTGCGGCCGCTACGTGGAGCAGGAAGAAGCCGCTGGTTTGCTGCGCATCGCGCTTGCTGGCATACTCGGATCTGGTGGGCGCACGTCACAGATGAAGACACGTTTGAGTGCGTTAGCCGTAGTCTCTGCCAGCGCTAGCTGCCGAGATCAGCCGCAGGAAGAAGCGGACCGCGCATACTGCCACTTGCCTCGAGTTGATGGGCGTGCTCTCACTAGGCGAGAGCGACGCGTCCACGAGCTCCGACGGCGCGTAAATGTAGTGGTGCGGCACAAAAGCGAAGTCGCTCCGTTGCGGGTCGCGCAAGGCTGCCACCAGGAGGCGCCAGCTGCGCGGCCGCCGTCTCCTGTCCGGCATGCCAATGCCCCTAGCTCTCTCGAGCTGGAAGAGGCGGAAGCGGCGACGGGAGCGGGGACGGGAACGGGGGCAGCGCTTCCAGCTCGCAAGTGGCCTTCTTCCTCCTTGCTTCGCTGTTCGCCGATCCTTTGCCTTGGGTCTCTCGACCTCTGGCAACTAATATTTGGATGGGAAGAGGTTCTGCCATCTTGTGCCGAATAGAAGGCTCTGCCGTATACTTTGCACGGGTCCTGGAGCGACACCCTGCTCGGACGCACAGTAGCAAGCAGTCGGACGTGCAGCAGCAGCAGCAGTAGCAGCAGCAGCAGCAGTAGCAGCTCGTTTCCCAGGGCTCGCTCAACCATCAGCACCTCTCTGTGGACACCCTAAGCCACGTGCTCAACAGAACGCATCCGTGCAAGCAGTGCGCGAAAAGCTCGCCCCAGAGCCGCGGAGAGGTCAAAGCGAAGTGCATCTTACAGCCAGTCTCCACGCGCAATAGCGGCGCCACCAAGACTAGACACCGGGCTTATCGCGCTCCGAGAATCGCGCTTCTCGAAGTTCCTTACTGGGAAACCGACAAATCCTGCCAAACTACGCGCGAGCTCATCGTCGCGCGCTTGCGGGCCCTCGACCGTCCGCCCGAAGCCTCGCCGCCAAGGCAGACTGACATGTTCTCGAGGAGCAGCGTGATCTGGAGCAGCTCGTACTTCGAGGAGCCGAGTCCCGAAATGACCACGCACTGCGCAAGAGCATTGCATGGACATTTTTCAATGAGGTCCAAGGCGGCAGTGATGGCAAACACCTGCGATCAGCATGTTTTGCGCCGCGGCCGTCGGCCTCCGGGCCGAGACAAGGAGAAATGATCGAACTGCAAAGTGCGTGGAGGCACCACCACGTAGTCGCGAGCAACTCAGCCTGCCACAAATTGGCTGCATTCTCACGAGGTGTAGCAATTTCTCGCGGTGGTACCTCCAAGCACCGCCCCGAATTTCACTACTCCACGTGACGATGCGGCTTGTTGCCGCAGGTACTATCGATCTGTCTCCCAGAGTCATGACTAGCATCTGAACGGTTGCGCGAGCTTCCGACGAGAATTCGGCTCAACGAAGAAGTCCGGCTTACCTGTCTGGGTCCGTTTCAGTTGAACAACCCCCTCGCCAACTGCACAGTGTCCACATGCTGTTTCCCCCAGAGCGTGAGGGAGACGAAACGGTGAGCAGGCTCACACGCAACTAACGACCGCGGAGTAGGCGTCTCCGGGCATCCGGATTCCAGGAGTCCGAGTGACCAGGTGTTCGTTCTTCAGGTTGATGTTGCGCGCGGCGTCCACGTCGTGGTGAAGCGTCAGGCTGCAGTGCGAGCACGAGAAGATCTTCTCGCTGGTGATGCTGCGGTTGGTCCCCTCGCAGCACAGCCATGTCTTTGTCGTGTAGTGCTCTTCCTACTGGAACCACGACTTGTCCTTGATCCGCCTAGAGCAAGCGGAGCACTCGTAGTCTTGAGCGGCCGAATCCTGAAGGGACCTCGTCGGATGTGTGACGTGTGCGACTGATCAGGTATGAGATGCCTTCGCGTCCCTCTCGACTGCGTCGCTAGCGTCGTCATGTCAATTAGCAGCTCTGACCAACGTCGGTGGAGAGAGCGTAGATGCGTCGCGAAGAACCGGGCAATGCATTGTGTCAGCGCGGTTCCTGTGGGCGGAGGGCGGCCTCCGAAGACGGCTGCGTTTGCGGGCCTTCCAGATCGCCAGCAGGAAAGCCCCATCAACTTTGGGGGCCAGGATATCAAGCACGCTTTCGTGGTGTGTAATTTTTCGTAGATTTCCTGCAAGTTCCGAGTCGCGCGAAGGTCGCGTGAAGGTCGCGCGTCGGGGCCCAGTCGTCTCGTGTGTGCTGCTGTGAGCGAGCCAAAGCGACGCACGCCATCACCAGCGGAGGCCAAGCAGGTGTCGCGGGTATTTCACGCAGCGGCCATGGCGACGCAGGGAAGCGCCAGCGACGCGGCAGCGTTCGTGAACACGCTGTACCGCAAGGTGCTGCTGTCTGTGAAGGCTTCCAACGCCGTGCCGTCGGAGGACGACGGCTTCCACTATCACTGCCAGTTCAGCGCGGGCTTCGCGGCGCAGTCGGCGGCCGCAGGCGCTCATGCCGCGGAGCTCGTACGCTTGCTGACCAAGAGGCCACGCGCACAGGACGGAGACGCAAGCGATGACGAGAGTGGTGATGAGGACGAGCAGCAGGAGCTCTTTGACGGCCCAGAGCCCAACGCGCGCATCACGGACTACGCCGACATGCTGCTGGACGAGGCGTCCAAGCACTTGGCGCGCTTCGTCCAGGGCGATTCGGCCGCGCCCTCCGCTCTGGAAAACAAGCCGCAGGGCTTCGACACGACGCGGAAGACGGGAACGAAGTTGCGCGACGACGACGCCGTGGCGGCCGCCGCGGACAAGAAGTTGGCGCAGCGTGGTGCGCAGGACAAGCCGCAGAGCCACTTTGACGAGGTCATTGACAACTCGGACGCGCCTTTCGTGTCCAAACTGCGCGAGAAAGTGCACGCGCTGCCAGAGAGTGAAGCTCCAATAGACGAAGACGACGAGGACGTGCCGAGACACCCGTACTTCCCGGAGATCCGCGCGCTCAAGTACGCGGCATGGCAGCTGGAGGCGTCCAAGCAACCGTACGAGAAGGTGGCGCTGGAAGATGCGTCCTACCTCTGGGTGGACTCAGAGCAGACGCTCATGCAGATGATGCAGTCTTTGACTGCAGCGGAGGCTCGTGTGATCGCAGTGGACCTGGAGCACCACAGCTACCGGTCGTACATGGGACTTACGTGTCTGATGCAAATCTCCACGGCGCGAGAAGACTTCCTGGTGGACACTTTGGCTCTGCGTGGTAAGCTGCAGACGCTCAACACGGTGTTCTGCGACCCGAAGAAGGTCAAGGTGCTGCACGGTAGTGACATGGACATCCTCTGGCTGCAACGCGACCTGGGGCTCTATGTGGTGAACCTCTTCGACACAGGCCAAGCCGCGCGTGTGCTGCAATACCCGCGCTTCTCGCTCGCATATATGCTCAAGCGCCACTGCAACGTGGACGCCGATAAGCAGTACCAGCTCGCGGACTGGCGGGCGCGTCCGCTGGAAGCCAACATGGTCAAGTACGCACGGGAGGACACGCGCTATCTACTCTTCATCTACGATCGTCTCAAGAAGGAGCTTCTCCAGGCGGGAGCCAAGACGCAGAGCAGTCTGCTCTTCCAGGCACTGCAGAACTCGAGCAAGATCTGTCTGCAGGTGTATGCCAAGCCACAGCCCACGGCAGCTGATGCCTTGGCTATGGGGGAGAAGCTCAAGGCCACGGCGGGCATCCGTGCCTTCTCGGAGCTGCAGACACGCGTGCTGACAGCGCTGTATCTCTGGCGTGACCGTGTGGCTCGTGAAGAGGACGAGTCTACAGCCTACGTGCTGCCCAACCACGCGCTCATGAAGCTTACGAAGCACCTACCCGTGCGCTCCGAGCAGCTCTATCGCGCTTGTCACCCCGTGCCGGCGCTTGTCCGCAAGCACGCGCACCACATCACGTCCATGATCGCCGCGGAGAAGGCCAAGCTGGCAGAGGAAGAGGCCAAGGCTGCGCCACAGGACAATAACAAAACCACCGCAGCTGTGACTACTGTGCAGCCCAAGCGGACGACCTGGAACGAGGACGGGGAGCAGAATATTGACGCTGACGCTGACGCCGACGCTGAGATAATGTCAAGCAGGAAACGCACGGGACGCGCGGAGTATGCGCGCTGGCAGAGCGGTAAGCGCAAGGCTGGCGTCGCTGACGACGTGTCTGCTGTTGGATCCTCAGTAACCAGCAGCGGAGACAGCAGACATCTGGCGCTGGGTGCCGCGGATAAGCCTGTGGTGAAGATGACGGACTCTACCACGCTGCTGGACAAGGTGAACGCCATGGTGGCGAGTACCAGCTTCACTGTGACAGAGAACGCGCCGTCGCAGCCGGTTGAGACGCCGGAGTCCACTGCCAGCGAAGTGAAGCAGGAGCAGATCCCCAAGGAGACCAAGCCATCTATGCCGCAGTCCATCTCGGAGACGTATCATCTGTCTAACCGGACCAAGCGCCGGAAGACGACGCCGGTGGACGCATCAGTAGCCTCCAACGTGAAGGACCGAGCGCAGAAGTTCATGCAGCGGACTGGCGAAGAGCAACCGAGTGAGGAGAGTGGCTTCCAGAGCTTCGACTACGCTGCGGCCAGTGCGCAAGTGGCTGGCGCGCAGTTCAAGCTGGAGGAGAACCGGAACCAAGGCAGTGGCGGCCGTGGAGGCAAGCGCAATCAGAAGCAGGCGGCAGGTTACAACCCGTTCATGGCGATGAGCGGTGCCGGCGGCCGAGGAGGCAAGGGGGGCAAGGGAGCGGGCAGTGGTGCGGACGACGACTCCAAGTTCTTCGGGCCGCAGGGCGGTCGCAAGCAGCAGCCAGCCAAGAAGATGCACCACATGCCGCGCAGCGCCACGTTCCGGTAGATGTGAAATCTCGTTGGAGGACAGAGGACGGCCGTGGGCCGGGCTGTAGAGCGAGCTTCACGGCTTTATAGATGCTACGATAGGTGAGGAGAGGAGAGAAAGCCCTGGTGGTGTGCGTGTGGCAGGACAGACGAGAAGGAAGGCCACGAGAGCGCTGAGCAGCGCGCATAAAGGTCGAGCGATCACGTGCACGATGGGCGTCCTGAGCCAGTCTATAGTCCGGCATGTTTCCTGTCCTACCGCTTACTTTAGGATGAGCTCAGCCTAAAATAAACTTTGTGCCACACGGCTTTTGGCTTGGTTCCCTCCAATCCTGTCGCCCTTCTGCCACGAATACCGCGCTGGGATTGGTGCAAAAGATGCCCGTGGACTACATTTTCGCGCGCGGCCGTTGGCGGGACCCCCTCCACTGCGCGCATTAGGGAAAACGACCGAGTGGCGTCCATTTCGACGCCTAGTGACGGGTAAGCGGCGCTCTCCATAGATCTCTGGGTAGCATGGCCCGCGGCACGTCCCGCAAGCGCGTGAAGCCCGCCAGCTACGAGCCGGGCAGTGGCGGAGGAAGCACCAAGAAGCAGAAGAAGCCCGTGGCAGTCGCGGCCGCCCCCGACGCTGAACCAGAGCCCGTGGACAAACCCGTGGCCGCGGACGACACGAAGAGCAGCCCGGATGAGGTCGCCACGGTGAATGGAGCGGGAGAACCAGGTGCGTTGAGTACTTTGAGGATCTGCACGCGTCTGGTGCGGATCGGTGCGCCGTGCGAGTTGTGTGGGGCCCTGAAGATTCGACGAAAGAAGCAATGAAGCTGACGTTCACCTCTACGCTTGGATTCGTGCGGTTGCTCCAGCTGCTCCTGTTGAGAATGGGAAAATGGCGACTGCAGCGAAGGTGGAGGCTGTATCCGTACACTCGTCGCCAAAGAAGGCAGTACCCAAGCGCGCCAAGGCGGCTGCAAACGGTCGGGCCGCCAATGGCAAGGCCGCCAATGGCAAGGCCGCCAAAGCAGCCAAGGCCACCAAAGCAGACAAGGCCACCAAAGCAGACAAAGCCACCAAAACAGCCAAGGCCACCAAAGCCGGTAAGCCCAAGAGTGCTGCAAAGCCTAAGGCCAACGCCAAGCCTAGACGCAAGGTGCGGTCACAGGAAGACAAAGTGCGCGAGAACGCGCCTATGGCGGCGCCGTTCTTCGAAGAGACGGGCGCCGAGTGGAACAACACGGACATCGACTTTGACGAGCTGAGCGCCCTGCGACGACTGTGGGAGCTGCCGGCCGCCTGTCACCTGCTGTGGCTACTGCAGAGCCCGCTAACGCTGCGCGTCTCGCACACGCTGTTGGAGTACGAGGCAGCGCTGCTCAAGCCCGAGGAGAGTCCCGTACTGGAAGACGTGTTCACCAAACTACTGCTTAAAAAGAGCGAACGTGCTTGTCTGAGCGCCGGGATCGGCCTCAAGTACGAGTGGTGGAACAAGCAGCTGCGACTCTACTACATGGATATGTACGACAAGTGGTACGCGCTGCTGCGCAAAGCCGGAGAGAGACTCCCGGAGACGCTCTCACAGGACGAAGATGACTCAGAGAGCAGCAGCGGCGACGACGACAAAAGCGAGCGACAGCTTGGACCTGTGGACGTGGAGCTCTCGGACGACGAGTGGCTCACGCTGGACATCTTGAAGGCGCGCCTCGAGACGCTGGGGATGGTCTGTCCACTGAAGGTGCGTGTGCGTGTTTCTGGTTGTCCTCCTTTCTTCTCAACCATTACTTTTGGCCTCGTGCAGACATAACGGATTCGTATCTTACACTGGTGTGGATATCGCGACGTGCATGACTGTTGATGTCCGCAGCACCTGTCGTTTGCGGACTTGTCGGTGGAATTGCGCTGCAAAATCCTGCTGAACCTGTGCGAGGCGGTAGTGGACGACCCAGCCAACACGTGAGTATCTCATCGTCGTGGTCTGAGCTCTTTAGCTGCTTGTTTGCAGCTGTGCGGACTATTCACTCTGTGTCTGCGTACTTTGCTTTGCTGCTGGATAGGGAGTACATGCGGCAGATGCAGGACGACGATCTGCGCGTGGAGCCGCTGGGCAACGACCGTGCTGGGAATCTCTTCTACTTCTTCCCGCAGTTCTACGAGGAGAGACGACTGTACCGCCTCGATCCGACCACGCAGCAGTGGGCGCTCTGGGTGAAAGGCGACGCCGCCTTCCGTAAGATGCTGGAGGCTATGAAGGAAGTTCGCGGTCGTAAAGTGCGTGGCGAGCAGGAGCTACTGGATCATATTGAGGTCATTGTGGAGCAACTCGACGATGAAGACGCGGCTCGCGCCCGTCAAACGGAGAAAGCCAACCGGCTGGCCGTCTTGGAAGCCATCCCTCGTAAGCGCTCGCTGCGACTGCAGGTGAAGCACTTGGAGAAGTTGGAGAAGCACCAGGAGGAGGTGAAGCACAAGCAGCAGCTTACGATGGAGGAGCTGGCGGACCAGCGACGCGCCGAGCTGCTGCGTAAGGTGGAGCGTGAGGCGGAGAAGGAGGCGCGAGATGCCGAGCGGGAGCAGCGTCGACTGCAGCGTGAGCAACAAGAGCACGAGGCGCAGCTAGCGGAGCGCGAGCAGCGTCGTCAGCGTCGACTGGAGAAAGAGCAGAAGGACGCCGAGATGGAGCTCCAGCTTGAGGCCGAGCGGAAGAAGCAGGAGGAGGCTCGCGAGCGTCGCGCGCGCCAGCGTCACGCGTTGGAGGAGCAGGAGCGGCAGGAGCAGGCAGTTCAGGCCGCGATAGCAGCTTCGGCTCCCGAGTCCACTATGGAGGGAGTTGCATCACAGACGAACTAATAGAGACCGTCCGCCTCGCGGAAGCGAAGTGGGGGAGAGTCAAGTCAGGAAGGTCGGTCGCTTGGCTTGGCAATGGGGTTCATGTGTTTGTTCGCGGCGGTGAAGCGATCCTTGCGAGCTTCACAACTCCACTGCATTGCGCTGTGGCCAGCTCGAGGTCGGAAAGTTGGGCGGCGAACACGCGACTGGCCTGCAGCTTGCGCATCAAATCGGCACGTGTGGCTGTCTGAGTCCAGTGCATGTGTGCTTCGCTGGCCGCGCCTGCTCGCTGGGTGCACCTGGCCAGGGGCTAGTCGCCTGGGCGGAAGGAAGTGCACATGTAGCTGGGGTGTTGCACTTGCGGCGTTCGGAGCCATTACAACTGGCTTGAATGAGCACGGACCTGTGACCGGGATCTTGGCTGCGCCAGCGCAATGCCCAGGCCGCTGTCGTCCGCGGGCCGCCTCGGGGCCAACCGCCAGCACAAAGCAATGCGCAAACACGCCCTGCCGCACTCTCGAGGCGAAGGTACGTTTGCATCGTCTACTTGATCGAGGCCAAAAGCCGGTGAAACCTGCGTCAGAAGGCCCGGCGCTTCGGAACGTTCTCCCAAATAACACGCCGTGACGCCACGAAGTTGGTTCGCGGCATCTCATTTGGAGCGTCTTTGCGCGCGCCCTTGGGATCCCCCGCTTGGGACGCTTCGCCTCGCCTCGCCTCGCAGCCTTGCTCCATGCCCCTGCGTGGCTCGCAGCGCAGCGCAGGGCAAATCTGCCTGCTCTTCTGCAGATTCCCCTGCCAACAGGCAGATCCGGCCCGTCGACTTGAAGCGCTGGGCGCGGTATACTCAAGCGCAGTCATTTGGGCAGGTGATGGGATGTGGCTCGGGGTGCCCCGTGGGTATCGCAGAAGAAATACACTGGGCCTGACTATGGCCGGCCACACTCGCGGCTTTTCCTGGCTTCATCCAGGGCCATGGCTTCCTCTTCTCTTTGGCGTGATCACGCTCACTTCCTGAAAAGCGTTGCCGAAGGCGGAAGCAAGCCAGCCAGCTAGCAAGGAACCAAGCTAGGTGTCGACGTCGAGACATGCTGCGGCAGTACGAGCCGCTGGAGATGCTGGCGCCGGCGCTGTTCGGCCAGGTGCAGAAGTGGCGCCATGTGGCCTCGGGCGACGAGGTGGCCGTGAAGCGCGTGGAGCTGGCCTTCGCGGCGCGCAAGCGCTCCAAGAGCTCGGAGCGCGCCGTGGAGGACGACGTGTTCGCCGAGATCAAGACCAATCTGCGCGTCAAGGCGCTGGGCGGCCACCCGCACGTGCTGCCGCTGCGCGACTGCATCACGGAGGACCAAGTGGTGCTGCTCGTGCTCAAGTTCTGCGAGCAAGGCGAGCTGCTGGGCGTGCTCAACGAACGCCGGTCACAGCTCGGTGTGGAGCAGCTCCTGCGCTACTTTGCGCAGATCTTGCGCGGCGCCGCCTTCCTGCACTCCCACGGCATCGCGCACCGCGATCTGTCGCTGGAGAACGTGCTGCTGGACGAGCATGACTGCTGTCAAATCACGGACTTTGGGCTGGCGCTCTCCAGTGCAGGGCAGCAAGTCCCTGCACGACCTGTGGGCAAGGCGCATTACATGGCGCCCGAGACCTGCGTGCTCGACTTTGAGGAGGAGAGCGCCATGTACGAGCCCATGGCCGCCGACGTGTGGGCACTGGGCGTCATGCTGTACGCCATGCTGGCAGCGCGCTATCCGTTCCGCGAGCCGCTGCGTCGCGATGACCGCTTTCGGCTGCTAGCGGACTTCGGCGTCGACTACCTGCTAGAGAAGGACGACGTGGACGTGCAAGGGAAGAAGGATGCTGTGGATCTGCTGCGTCGCCTGCTGGTCGTGGACCCTTCCGAACGTCCGACGCTCGCCGATCTGCTCTCGCACCCGGCGCTTCCAGCAGAAGAAGAGAGCAGCGACAAGCGTCTTGCCACGACGCCCATGGTGGAGACGTCAGTGCCCACAGCTTCACAAGTGGATGGCGGACGGGCCCGTGCACGGTCGCTCGTCCGTGTGAGTCCCAGCATACTGACACCCGGGAAAGACGGAGGCAAAATCTCCCGCACCTCGTCCACTTCACTGGTGAAGCAGTCCGCGGTATCTGCTTCGACCACAGGTGCAGTCGCCGGAGGGGCCAAGAAACCGTGCTTGAGTGGCGCCAGCTTGTTACCCAAGCGCTTCGCCACCGCCACGGCGTGATTCGGTGCTACACACAGCTACATCAGTCAGTATTTATCCATTGGAGCAGGGAGGGGAGAACCCAGCAGCGAACAGCGAGTCTCGCCTTGCCTCGTCGTCGTCAATGTATCATTATATAGGTACCTTTCTCTCGAGCGCTTGATGCCATCTTGCTTGCTACAACTCACGCAGAAGCTGCCTGTTCCATGGGCTTCGACGTCACGGCACACTGCTTGCGGAATGAAGCGCTCACAGCCGGCCAGAGGTCGCTACACTTGTCCTCGCTCTTGTCGTGCACAGCTTCCAGCGCTGTCTGCAGCTGCTCCGTCCAGTGCTCCAGAGACGGCACGAGGTTAGTGGCCTGAGCCTTGCTCAGCTTGCCTGCCTTGGAGCGCACACTCTCGAGCAAATGCGCCACCTGACCCGCCTGATAGAATACCACACGCTCGAAGAACTCCATGTCGTTCAGTGTGTCGCACAGAATGTCCACGTATGCGTCCACGAACTCGGCGGCGGGGCCGTTCTGCAGCCAGTGCGAGCGCTCCAACGCGAATGCGGCGCTTTCGGCGGCAAGCAGCGAGGTCAGTGAAAACAGGTTCCGCCAGCGGCTCAGCAGTTCTTGCTGCGGCGACAGTTGGTCCACCTCAGCAGAGGCGCTCTTGCCGCGTCGACGCTTCTTGGCGTGATTGGCCTGCTTCTTCTCAGCCTCCACCTCCTTGCGGAAGTCGATCAGGAGACGGGCAACCCACGCGAGCAGCGCAGCCAGCGACTTGGGTGGTGTGAAAAACTCGGACGGCTGCAAGTCACGGAGGTCATCTTTCTTGCTCAACCGCTTGGCTGACTTCTCCACAAGAAGTGACGTCTCATCGCTAACGTGCGCACACTCAGCCATCAGGGTGACCTTGGCGTACACTTCCAGCAGACGCATGAACCCGAACGAGCTGACCTTGTACACCTCCGCCACGTCGTCCGTGTCAAACTCCAGGATGGGCTCCATGCAGCTCTCCAGAGCGCGCAGCAACGGATCCAACAACTCCTTGAGTCCCTTTACGGACGGGAGCTGGATGATGTACTCGACTGTGCCCAGCACCACAACAGGGTTCAGTGCGAGCGCTGCTGTAGCCTTCTTGCCCTTTTTGGGCTTGGCATTCGTCGCGTCCGCGGGCATTTGGAAATCGTTCTTCTTCCACTGGCACAGGAACTTTGTCAGCTTCGACACTAGTAGCGGGAGCTGCTCCCACCGCGCCAGACAGTCCACCATGGACTCCACAAGATTCTTGCTCGAGTTCTCGTTCATCGTCATGAAGTTGTCCACCAGGCGCTCCAGCAACACGCCCTCAGACAGTTCACCCAAGTAGCCCACGATCTTCCAGATGGAGCTCAGCGCTTCTTGGTCGTACGGCCGGTCTTCGCTGTAGGCCAGGAGCAGCGCCTCCAGCGACTGCACGTTCAGCTGTTCGCGCAAAAACGTCTTGCACTCCGAATAGCGGGAGTCTCCCATCACTTTCACGTGCACACTCTTCAGCAGATTCCCGATGACTTCCAGCACCACTATCTGGCCAACCACGCTGAAGCCTTCTTCTTCATCGTCATCGTCATCGTCATCATCGTCGTCATCATCGTCATGGCTCTGGGGCTCTTGAGGCTGTTTCAGTCGTCGCGACACGAACGTGAGCGAGCAACGTAGCAGCAGAGCTGCCAGTTTGCACACAGACCCAACCGACACATGCTCCACGACGTTGCCGTAGAACACCATGGCGGCCTCCGGGTTCTTTTTCACCAACGCAAGGCATCGAGCCACTTGTGAAGACCCACCCACGCTCTGTGGGAAATACGAGTTGAGGAACAGCGACACGAGTTGTTTGCACGCCATGGGGGAGTCGCGGTCCTCCACCATCCGACACAGCAGGTCATTCACCGGAACCACGTCGTAGAAATGCAGGTTCCGGATGCTCTTGATGCGCACCAAGAGCGCGACAAACTCAGCGCGGACACGCTCGTTGCGGTCGTTGATCAAAGGTGCCAACTGTGATCGCACACAAAGGCAATATTGTCAGTCCAAAGTCGGATCCCCAGCCACCAGGGTCATGGCACTTGGGTCAAGCTTACCATAGGAAGAAGCGGTTTCAGGATCGAGTGCGAGTTGTGGTTGTCCAAAATGAACTGCACGCCCTCAAATACAGCGGCGCGCACGCTGCTCGAGGACACGTCGTTCACGAGATCCACCACCAACTTAGAGATGAAACAGCGGATCGTCTCTGCAGGCAATAGCTCCCAGTAGACCGAGAGCACTTTGGACACGCCTTCGATGGCCGCAACTCGGATCGCCGGATGCGAATCTCCCAGCATCTCCTCGAACGTATCAAACTGCTTCTGAAGTGTCAAGTCCATCTGTGCGTTGTTAAACTGCGGGTCTCGCAACGGGAAGTTGTCGAACAGCAGGATGGTTGCCTGTCGCCGCACTGAGTCATTAGGCGCCTTCACACCACGCCACAGGATGGGGCTGCAGATGCGGTACAGCATCTCGTCCACCCCCACGTGACGCTTGTTCTCGAAGAAAATCTGTAGAACCGTGCGCACGGCGTTAAAGAGCGACGTGCTGCTAGCGTGAACAACGTCACGGACGTAGCGCTGGATGCACTCCTCCTCGATCTTCACACGGAAGGTGCCCTTGCTACCCACCCAGGCCTTGAAGTAAATGTTGCCGTACTTAGTGAGGATCGAGTTGCGCTGATTCGGGATCTGGTTGCGGATCGTCTCGTTGATGTCTTCCACGAAAGGCACATGCAGCGTAAAGAGGAAGCTCAGGAACGGGACGGCGTCGGGCGAGGCAAAGAATGCGGGCTGGATAAAGCATCGCAGCAGAATATCACGCAGTAGTCCGCTGCTCTCGTCGTCGAAGTCCAAAAGCGAGAGAGCGTCCTTGATTGCGTACAGTCGGCGAATCGGGTGCATCTTCGAGTTGAAGCGGTCTGTGGGCGTCGACTCATACGAGCGGACAATCAGGTACGGCAGTAATTGCGTAACCAACGAGTGCGCGCGGCCGCACAGGTTGTGCTTCCAGCACGACTCGCACAGCAGCGAAATGGCCTCCTGTGTGACCGGTACTTGCTGGGCATCACCACGCAGACGCAGCAGCTGATCATGCAGCTCCTGCGCCACCGCGAAAAGCTCCTCCTTGTCGATAGACGCACCCTTGGTCTCCACTAGCACGAGTGTGAACTCGGCGATGCACTCGCGGGCCTTCAAGCGCACGCTCTCCTCTTCGCTGCCGTCGTCCTCGTCAGTAGCGCTCGCCAGCGTCACAGCCGCCGGGTAGAAGGCGTCCAGCGTCGTCTTGGGAAGCGCACGCACCTCGTCATCTAGCTCATCCGCCTGTGCGTCCTTGGTTTCCTGGTTCTCGTCCTCAGCCTCGGCTTCCGCGTCACTCCCCTTCTTGCGACCCTTGACCTTGCGCTTGCCGCCGCCACGCTTGCGCCGCTGCAGCTGTTTGCGCTTCTGCATCACCTCCGCCAGAGGCGCCACATCTCCGCGCTTGAGCGCCGCGATCGCGTCCGCCACGGAACCCGCCATGTCTGCAGCTTGGTGTCCGCACGCGACTCAATGCGCCTCCAGATTCCGCACGCAAATTCAAACTGCGGCAAGTGCGCGCGGAAAGGGGGAGCCCTTATATCTGTCATGAATTAAGGTAATGCGGTTTGAATTCGGTCCACTTTGGTTTAGTTTCAACAGTATTTTGAAATCAGGCTTCAGACTTGGTTGTTGTATCGGTATAAGTTTCGCAGTTGCACAGAACATCCTGTGTAACTGTGCAGTGTGTTTGTATAGCGTAGGACCAATTTTTCTGCGCCTTACTTTAATCAAGTATGGATAGAATCGTGGCGTCACACGCAGGACCAGTACTGCTGGGACTGCGAGTTCGAACACCCATGCGCGCTTCTTACGAGGTGAGTGCGCCTCAACTTTGCTCGCAATTCACGGTGGGCGCTCTCCAAACCTCTCAGCCAAACCTTGGTCTCGCCTCGCTAGAGCTGGGACGGGCAGCGGTGTCGGTGCAGTTGCTGGAGTTGGTATGGTTCGCTTGGAGTGTAGTTGGCAGTGACCGCGTACACGTGCCAGTTTCGTGCAGTCTCCTCCTTTCCACTTCCAGCGCGCGGTGGCATGAGGGAGATAGTCCTGATGGAGCCGACACTTGAGCCCGTTCGCCATGCGTGTGCAGTCCGGGACCGCGCAAAATCGTTTCTCGCCGTGACGTATGCACCGCTGACCTCGGCCCGAGGCTATTGTACAGTCTGGAAGTGTGCAGAGTGAGCGACTGGGCTTGGGTTTGTTGCGGTACCATTCAGGTTGACGATGTCCGGCATGCCGTTCATGAGCGCTTTGAAGGGATCACACTATCGCAGGTGTCACTTGGCGTCCTCCGGGTGATGGTACCTGGCCTGCTTCTTGCAGTGAGAGCAGCGCGACCACACACGCTGTTGCAGATCCACCTCATCGGTGAGGCAGTATCATACTGTGACCGGGGAATGATCGTTAGGAAGAGCGACGCCCGTCTTGGAGGAGCATTGGCCACGGTCTTCCACCCTGCGTCATAGATCTTCTTCAGCTCTCCCCAGTTTTGCCGGCCCAC
>JAADYK010000079.1:0-42884 GCA_023338225.1 Halophytophthora batemanensis
TCTGCAAGACACTGCGTCTTACGCCAAAGGAGGCCAGCGAGCTTGGCGGGGCTGACATCCATCGGCTAACGCTCCAGGCCTCGGCTGGTTTGCACGGGTTCTTGCTCAACTTCAGCTTGCTCAAAACCTCCAATCCTATATGATGAGTGGCCGGAGTGAACGCGCTTTGCGCAACGATATGCTGCGTTGGCCATGCTCCTCGACACTGGCCATTACTCGCCATCTCACACGGCGCGTGACGCTGCTCTTCGGCACAGAGGACAAGGTGGTGCGTGGAGCTGGCACATGCGCTACCGCGAGCCCGATTTTGTAGTCATTCTGGAGCGCGCGGGTGTCTAGGCGCGGGTGGGCCAATGCATCTGCACCCGCTTCTTCGTCCTTCCTTTCAGCGTCTTTGTTTGGGTTCGAAGTGACAGGAATTTGATCCCTCAATACGGTGCACGCCGTTTTGATCAGATTAAACTTTGAACGGCGCACAGCAAGTTTTGAAAACGGCACCTGAAGAAGCGAGCTTCCTCGCCGCTGCGCAAGGAAGTTCTTTCCACCCGCCATCTCGGAGATGCTCGTGCGCGCACTGCTGTGCCAGAAGCACCCCTCCACCCACAGATTCGCTAGAACAACGTTCACGTCAGCCTTCTCCAATTTCGAAATAGACAATGACGTCCTAGCTGAGGTAGTGGTGGCAAATTCAGGTGGCTGATGAGGTCATGTCCGACTTGTTCTACAGCCTCGGCGCAGTAAAACTTGCTCACACAGTCGCGAAGGTGAAGTATCTCGATGAGGTAGTTGTAAAGTGCTTACGTATGGCAGGTCAGCAGGGCTCTTGTGAGTACTCGTGTGGACTTGGCATTCAATCTGCCTCTCCAGGAAGACGATGCAGAGCAGCACCTGACTAGTGGCTTCGCACTCTGCTCGTTGCGGAAGAACATCCTCTAGTCGAATTCTTCTCCATTCATACGCGTGAGCGGAGGGTAAATGGGGACGGCGCTTGGCTTGACATGGTTCAAGGCCTACGGACTTTACGAAGGGGGTTCTTTTTTGCAGATATTAAATCGGTGTTCGTGGCGTGGATAGGGCAAAACGCCGAGTTTGAACGGAAGGATGCAGCTCAATATCTAAGGAGGTAACCACCTCATTACAAATGTAGGCCAAGGGGAGCGCCAGGTTTCGGCTGAGGGCAGTCAACCCAAATCAGGACGATGAGGCGTCTCTACCTAAACGCATCCTCAAACGACGGCAAACCCACTCAACGAAGCCCTTCCGTCGGGTGATGAGGGCGGGATTTCCCGCCAAAAAAGGGCGCAGCCTGTGTTTTGGGTCACTCCCGATCCCTAGTCACCGGTATACCGGGGCCTCGGCTTCAAATGGGTCACGCGGGTCTCCGCTGCTGTCGGGCCGGGACATACAAATCCCAAGTGAAATGCCGTCGGCCGCATGCCCGTCATTGCATTGCGCGTGTCCAGCGGGGAGCCCAGCACATGCAAGCCCACAAGCGCTTTGCGGCTGGGAGCGGCAGGGTCAAGATGGAGTGGGAAGAGCAGTGCCTCGAGTGCGACGAAGTGCTGGACGAGGAGGACTTCCTGGGCGTGGAGCTGCCCGAGCCGGAGGCCTTCCACCTCGAGTCGGCCGCGCCCTGGACGACGGCGCTCTCGCACGAGGAGCAGCATGTATGTGGCTGCGAAAAGCCGGGGAAGAACCTGACTGGCTGGCTGGCTGGTTGTGTGGTGCCACGCTTGTGCTGACTGTGAAGCGCTGGTGGTCCATGTGCCATTGTATAGCTCGTGGCGCTAGAGGACCGCGACGTGGACCTGGTGTACCGCGCTATGCTCAAGCAGGAGCTCAACCGGCCGGACTTCTCGCGCCACTACGAGTACCTCAAGGTGAGGGGAACGGGACCTCCGAGTGTTTAGTTTGGTTGGATCCGGTAGCGATCCTGCGTGGATAGCGGCACTAACGTACTGGTTTGCTATATCCTCCTGCTTGCTGTATGTTGTCATGCTTTAGTATCGACGCGTGCTGGTGGATTGGATGGCGGAGGTGGGGGAGACACATCTACGCATGCGAAAGGAATACGTGCAAGCTGCCATCGCGTACCTAGAGCGCGTGTTAGTACGCGCGGGGGACTCGCTGCCACCGAAGGACCGCTTCCAGCTCATAGCGCTCAGCTGTCTGCGCATGGCGCTCAAGTTCCTGGGCACAGAAGACGAGCTACCACCTATGGCTGAGTTCTGGGAAATGGGCAACCGCATGTACTCCTTCGAGGAGATCAGCGACGCTGAGGCCGCCAACTTTCAGACGTACGTACAGCCAACGGATTTGTTCGTCAACGGATCTCTCCTATGTCGTCACTCCACGCCACTACCGCCAGGATTAGATGCCGCGTGGCCAATCCGTTTCATCACTGGATTGGCGACTTGGGTATTTATACTGTTCCTTTGTCATGCGAGCATTGTGCTGATGTTGCTGCTGTTGCTGTTGCTACTTGTGAATCTATGTGTCCGTGTGCAGGTTGGGGTGGTGTCTGACGGTGGTCACGCCACTGCACTTCCTGCAGCACTTTATGGGCCAGACGGTGCTCTTCTCGGACGATCGTCTGCTCGGCTCTGACCTCGTAGACGAAGCGCACGACTACTACGCCAAATACGCCGAGTTCTTCGTGGATCTGGCGCTGCAGGAGTACTCGTTGCAGGTCTATCGGCCTTCAGTGCTGGCCGCGGCCATCCTGGTAGCGGCACGCCGGGCTCTTGGTATCTCCCCGCTCTGGCGCGATGAGCTCTCGGCGCTCACGGGCTACGACGAGGACCAAGTCGCGCCGTGCTTTACAGCTCTCTGGAGCCACTTCGAGACTGTCTTTGGCGACCAGAGCAAGGGCTACTCAAGAGATGACTCGCCAGCTGGCGTCGCGGACTTCTGAGCGTCTGTGGGATGCTGGATCGGAGGCAAAGACGACTGTGAGCAGAGCCCTTGACGCTGGCGGCGAGCCTCGCAATTAGCGCCAGCGTCGAGGGTATGACAAAGGCGGCGCAGTTAGTTGTTAGGACGTAGTTTAAGGTATTTATGTCGGTCGCGGTTGCGCTTCCGTCCCCGAAGCACGTGGATGTCGATCGTCTCGCTCGTTCACTGCGCAGTGAGAAGAGATTGATACTCACGCGGGGACGGAAGGACGGGTTGAGGCGAACGTACGTGCGTGCGTGGTCCTGTAGTAGTGTGCATTGGGGAGTAGGAGGGACGTGAGAGACTGGGAACTGCCAGGGCCGCCATCGAGACGGCATGGCCTCGCAGAGCTCTCACCCAGCGGTAATAAAGCACTCGAAGTTGCGACTCTAGTTGTTCGGGGCTGCGGCGTCCATCAGCAGATCGGCTCTACCTCTTTCCGGACTGCATTTTGGTCTGACGAAGGTCTGGCATCAGCGACGACTCGCCTCGAACCTGTAGCGGACGACGACAAGATCTCGATTTGTTCTGTGCTTCACACAAAGTCGAGTCGGGCATGCAGGATCGATCTGGACTCTCAAGTTGCTGTGAAGGTGGACGACCGTGGCGCTGGCGCTTCTCTTTGGCCGTGTCGAGGTGCGGAGTCCCCACATGCCGGAACGATTCCCGAGTCAGCTCTGCGATCACTCGGGTCTCTTTCTGCAGTTGAGCGCCACGTATTGCGGCAGCGACTAAGGAAGGATCAACATACGCTGGCAGGTCCGTTGGTATTGCCGTTGAAGGCCGACGAACCTCGTGGGTTCCCAAGTCGCGATTCACTCCGAAGAAAGAGGAGTATCCTGACGATTTGGGTAAGGTTCCTGGTTGCCTCGAAAATGAACCGATAGGCGTGAACATGGTCGTCGGAGGTGAGAAAGCAGCTTTAGTTCTCATCAGTGCTGAGTTTGGTAGCGCGACATGATGCTCGGGTGGGTGACGATCCCGGTGGTCGTCGCGCAGACGCCGGTCTCGGAGGAAATGGAGGAGTTCCATTGGCTTGGGCGACCCCGAACGACCTCCAATGACTCCTTTTGCTCCACGAGACAATCCTTTTTTCAATGACGCAGTTCGTGGTGAGATCAACGGCGCCTCAGTGGACGTGGCCACGGTGGCCTTCGCGAGTCGCACCGAGTGCGCAGCGCTCTCAGCTCTTCGATCTCGCTGAGCACCAATGGCCTTCCGGATTGCTGCAAGGCCACCTCGACCAAACAAAGTTGTCACCAGCAGCTCTTGGTTGCGACGCAACGATGGTTGGCCGGTAGATGATGCGGATTTGCTGTGCAATAGTTTAACGATGAGAACGTCCACGATAGGGGACTCCGCGACGACGTACTCAGTCAAGGAAGAGTCACCGCGAAGAACACTACCATCGCCCGGCTTGTCTCCCGACTGGGAAGACGCCTTTGCCGTCGGGTTCAGAGTCTCAGTCAGCACAATCGCGCCAGGGCCAAGTGACGCCACACGTGCGTCCAGCGCTAGTTTTGTCGTTCCCGACTTCGTACGAGGCCGTACCAGCGGAAGACCCTTATGCTGAAGTGTTACGAAATCGTGCACCACACAAACCCCGCTTTCGATAACGAGCAACGCTCCACTTTCGCTGGAGGCAGTTGAAACCACTGTGGTGAAGATCACGAGACATAATCAGCACCGGATGGAAGTCGTAGCCCCAACAAATACATCCCATCACTAATGAATGCTTTTTGAAGCCGTACCTTCATTACGCTTGAAGGAGTGCTCCCGCATGGCATAATACAGAGAGCACAGTTGCTCGGGTTCCAGACGTGGCGTCGCCTCGAAAGTGCTTTTCAACAACATCAACTTGGATTCCAGGCGTTGGTACTGAGGCCATAGGCGATAAAAGCTGTCCTTGGTCATGCGAAGGATCTTCGTGCCTGTTCCCGACACCGCGGCGGTGATGAGTCGCTTAGTCGCACCCAGGAGGAGCTCAACTTCGCCAAAGCATTCTCCAGGTTTTAGAACTCGAATTGTCACTCTGCTTGTCGATCCATCAGAATTGACACCCACAGCGGAGCCAACTGGCGTCGAGTGAGGTGGGAAGCTGGGTTGCTGAATGGTAACTGAACCACCAGCAACCAAGAAAAACTGATCTGAGCACTCGTCGTCCTTGGCAAATACGAGAGAGTCCAGCGCAGCCGCTCGAACCAAGGCATATGAGCACAGGCGCTGAACTTGCTGCCTGGGCACCTCTTTGAATATCGGAAGGTGCTGTACCTGGACCGACGTCAGATTGACACGACACTGGTGATCCTGTACGAACACCGACTCCCATTCCCGGCGACATCGCGTGATTCGGAAGATAGCACTTTTCCAGTGATCCTTGGGGGACCTACGAAGCCAAATTAGCTGTCAGCACCATCGTAATGCAATGCTGTCGATCCTATCCTCCGCGAATATGCTTGCAATCTAAGTACGACCCACTTACCGTTTGTGTGGCTTCAAGGCCTGGGAAACGTTTGTATCCTGGAGTTCTTGGACCTCTAGCATGGAGACTACTTTGTCGTAGTCTGCTCGTAAGAGGTAGACCAACTCGGCTGCTATACTGCCATCTGACTCAGCCGCGGCCACTGCAGTTGTCGCGCGCGCGCTGTTCGCAGTATAGTCGGCGAAGAAGGATTCTTCGCCAAACACATCGCCTTTGGTCAGGTCCAATGACCAATAGTCGTCTGTCGTCTTCACGGCAGCAGCGTTGACTGCATTCGCTTTGGAGAAAAACCGCCCTGCGAACCTGGAATACCGCGAAAGCTAGTCAGCTGCGTGGAAGTTCAAGCCAGACCCTCATTGACACAGAACTGCATACGTCTGCGTTGTGGACAAATACTCACAGGCGCACCCGACCTGACAGGACGAAGTATAGAGCGGCAGCTTCCTCACCGCGTGCATAAACTGCGGAATTAACAAGATCGGCGTTAGACACGTACGGCTCCACTTTGCCCTGCAAAGGCCACTTCTACCTGTTTCTCCTGCTTTCACGTGGATGTACTTGAGAGTTTTGGCCACGCTGGTTCGCTGAGTCGTAGTCAGGCGCTTCCCCAGCTCCATTCGCTCGAGAATTTGGCAAGCTGGTCCTGCTGATGGCGTGCACATGCCTTCGGCATCGCAATCCTCAGTCCCTGATACATCACAGCTAACCGCACGACCAACGCTGACCCTTTCACCTTGCACTCTCAAGAACGCGAGCAATTCACTCTTCTGCACTGCGTCGACCATAGGGTGCGAGCCCTTTGCAGTACCATCACTCCATAAGACGCCGAGTCGGCAATCTGACATGGTCACTGCCGTCTCTGGGTAGACTGTCGACTGTTGCCGCGGTTGGATCTTGCCGACGGTCATCCTCCGCACTGCTGATCCAAATTTGCTAGTGCCGCACAAGTGAGAGGGATCAGCCGACGAGCGATGAACACAACCCACTGCTCCATGCCGTCCAAAACTGTCTCCCGCACCGAAATCCAGAGTTTGCTCGTACTTAGACTCGAAAAACTCGTCCCCCACGGGTTTGTCGAACGCAAACAGGGACTGCTTCAGAAGTGGTGCGTTCGAATCTACTTCTCCCGTCTCTGCAATGCCTTTTGGCTGAGAGCGTTGGGCTGTTTTCCTCGACAACTTCGGAATCGACGTCGATACTTCGTTGGGTCGGACAGAAGAGTCAATCTGACTCCCAGATCCCACCACTGGGTAGCGGACTGTGCGGATAACCCCAGTGATGACGACGAAAATGCAGCCTTTCGGGGCGTCCCCCTCCTCGTACAAGAAATGGCGCGCGGGCACGTCGATGACCACCATATTGCTGATCAATGCCTTGAGTTTCATCCGAGGGATCCCCAAAAGTGCAGGGCTGTGCAGCATGAGCCGCTCCAATTGTTGAATGCCTTGCTGCCCTTGTTTAGATGGAGATTGACGGCGATGATCGGCTTTCCTAGCCTGCGTAGCACGCTTGAGCGCGCGAACGGGATGGCAGGCTATATACTCGTCTATTGTTTCCAAACAACTGTTCACGATGAACCTCGGAAGGATCAAGACGTTGACAGTCGGGCTGGTAGATGCGGCGGCAGCATATGCCACGTAGCTAAAGGCGCTTGCTGACCGCAGTAATACGTTCAGCAGTCCGAATGCAGTCCCGCTAGGGATTATACCCACAGGTTCCACAGAATCGGTTAAGCTCTTGACCTCGTTGGCTTCCGTGCTCCTCTTGAGTTTCGGTGGTGGCTCGTTCTTTATGGCAACGCACGTAGTTCGTCGTTTAGCTCCGTTTTGGGCTTTCGTGAGTGGAGAGATCAATGCTGGCATGTCGGGGATAGTGGTCGTACTCCCGCGTTCACGAGCTGGCTGGAATCGGCGCAATATGTCCCGTCCAGATGCTCGTGGGGTGTCAGACTGAGCATCCGAGCCCAAAGAGTGACCGTCAGAGTGATTGCTTTTGAAGACACCGACATAACCATCCAAGACGACTCGAAGACACTCAACTTGCTGGCCTTGCTCCTGGATGCAAGCCATGACCTCGCCATCTACGGAATATTTTTCCAGAGCTGCGTGCAAGCAGATTTGTCGGAGAATTGCTGCTCCAAACTGACGGAAGAACAGCTTCGCCGTCGAATGCTTTGTGAGAAAGGCTTCCAGGTACGCAAGCTGCTCGCAAGTACGATCACGAGAAAGCACCCCGGACAAGATGTTATACGCTCCTAAAGCTGTGAACTCTGTTGAATGGAGGTAGCTTGACCGAATTGCAGCGAAGGTCTCAAGGGAGATGCTTACTGCGTAGCAGACATCATCGCTGTGCTGCGGATTCAGCAGTGTCACACCTTCAGAAAATGATCCCCCACTCAATAACGCGCATTCTCCGAAGGAATCTCCACTAGACAACGTGCACACGTGAGTGTTAGGCAGTGCCTGTAACGACTCTCTGGGCAAGCTCACGCAGCATCCACACTTCAGCACTTCAGAGATCGTACGAACTGAGCTCGAACTTGGGAAACGTGAGTCACCAAGAGTGCCGAATGGACCGTCTTCCGTCCTTCGAGCGAACGACTTCAAGTGGGACTCCTCAACTGTTTCAGCAACGTGAACACAGCATTCCCCACTTACGATCATCACCATATTGGCCGAGTCGCCACTCACACCACACAGGTACTCCCCCGGCTCAAAAGTGTGCCAATTGAGCTTCGTCGCGACCTCCCGAAGAACTTGGCGTGGGAATGAGCGAAAGCACTCATGGCGTTCCAGGAATTGCGTTAAAACTCGTCTAGCGTGCGGGTCATCTAGCATCGCACTATCAATCTGAGAAGAAGATCGCGTGTGGCCGGTTTGAAAGGGGAACTCAGCTTTCACGCCATCCAGTAGCTGTGCCTCTGAGTCAGAATGGAAGCGACGGGCGCGGCAGTAGCTGGCTTGCGAGACAAATGCCATCACTGCATCAACAGCATCAGATGAGACCAAGACGCTATTAGCGTCACTGGTATCCTCTTCGGCAACAACAACAACCAAAAGGCTAACAGCGCATGAAATTCCGCCGTACGTGTAGCAGTCTGAGCCAGAACAGTCGACTCGCGGAAGATCGGCCCCACAATAGCGTCCTTGTGCGTCCAGTTAAAGAATAACGCCAAACTATTCATCAGGAAAAGCGCTGACACGAGATTTTTGGTCAACGCAGAGCAACTACACCGAGTGCATCACGTACCTCCCCACACACGCTCCCAACGCTGTAGGTATCAATGCAATCACCATATTCACCAGCAGGACCGCAATTGACTGGTTTGTCGTCGGAGATAGTTGGCCTTCGAGCGCACTGACGCTTTTGAAAGGCCATTAACGATCCGCGGACGACAAGGAAGCATTCGCTGAACTCCCCAATTGCATCTCCCTGCGAAAAGAGCTTCTCCCCGTCGTGCAGCGAGCGGAAGCGCAGTGCTCGAGCAAGAGCTACATGCGGTGAAATCCCCAGCCAGAGAAACACGTTAGCCAATGCAACGGCTGCTCAGTATCACACTCGAAGCATTCCGCCTGCCGTACCGTCAATCGCGGCGGATGAGAAGCCGAACGTGAACTTGTAGTGGCGAAGCAGCGACGCCTACAACACACGCGCAGCATACACGTGCGCAACATCACAGCGGCTGAGCTCAAAGGTTTCAGATGATGGTCTGTTTATCCCCACGCAAACCGAAATGCTCATTCGATACCAGCAACTTCACGTCTAGATCCGTCCGGCTGTGGAACCTAGTGGCGCACGAATGGCACACGAAGGGTGGTCGCAGCAACGCCATGAGCAGTACGAACGCCAGGACACCTTCTCTGCGCACACCTACCACACATCACGTACGGCTTGGCTATGGTGCGCTCCAGCAGCTGCAGATTCTTGGTGCACCACCCATTCGCGAGACTGCTGGATGCAGTTCCACCCCCGCGCGAACACAGCGGCAGCCGCGGGACTCGCTGCGACGCCCGCCGGACAGTTGGAGAGCGAAGCGCACCGCGGCGATGCAGCAAGCGCAGCACGAAGGCGGCGGCTCGCAGCGTGCGCCATCTCCGGCGCGCCGCGGCCGCTTGCAGCGCCCCATCCTGCTCGCGGCGCTTGGCGGCGGTCATGGAGAGCGTGGAGTGCGGCTGAAGGTGGCGAACCTGTGGTGTCTGATCAGGACCGCAGTCTGGCGAATACTTCCAGAGAGGTGTGTGCGCTCATCTTGGGTGCTTTGGTATTTGCATAGTGCTGGAGGTGTTCTAGTCTGTTAAAGAGGGTGGTGCTGCCAATACTAAAGACATCTAGCGTCGGCAAGATGCAAATACCCACAGGTTTTACTTAAATTGTTGGGCCCCTCGGACTTCAACGTCTGGAGCGCGATGACGCCACTGCCGCGCCATCATCCGATTACACACTTTTCTACCAATGGCCTCTCGAGCTTTGCACGTTTCCGCGCGCCCATTGGCCAGCGAATCCCCAAAGAATGGCGAATCTCGCCGGCGACGCCAACCAGTCGGTTTTTCCCCTGCCAACCACCCGGCACCGCCCTCCATCGGTCGCGACCCGGACGGACGTCAGCGTCATTGGCAGACCTCTTCTCCGCGCGACAAGCCGTCTCCCTCTCCGCCCCACCCGCCCCGCCCGCCCCGCGCGCACTCCCTCCGTCACCATGTGCGGCATCATCGCGTTGATGCTGGCCAACAAGTTTGAGCACTGCAACCAGGGCCTCTACGACGGACTCACGGTGCTGCAACACCGCGGCCAAGGTGCGCCTTGCCTTGCCTCCTCTGCTCTCCCAGTCGCTACTTGCTGCAGTGAAGCGCAAGCGCGAGCCGAGGCTGACTTGCTTGTGCTGGTACATTGGCATCCCTGGCATGCTTGTGCGGCGCAGATGCGGCGGGTATCATGACGTGCGAGAAGAAGCGCCTGTTCCTGCGCAAGGACAACGGCCTCGTGCGCGACGTGTTCAACCAGAACAACATGCTGAACCTGCGCGGCAACATGGGCATCGGCCACTGCCGGTACCCCACGGCGGGCTCGTCCTCGAGCTCGGAAGCGCAGCCCTTCTACACCAACTCGCCCTACGGCGTGGCGCTCGCGCACAACGGCAACCTCACCAACTCGCACGAGCTCGTGGACCAGCTCTCCAACACCAACTTCCGCCACGTCAACACGGACTCGGACTCGGAGCTGCTGCTCAACATTCTGGCTGACGAGCTGCTCAAGCGCGTGGACCAGCCGCTCACCGTGGACACGGTCATGGAGGCCATCACGGGGCTCTTCAAGCGCTGCCGCGGCGGCTACACGGCCGTGGCGCTCATCAACGGCTTTGGTATCGTCGCCTTCCGCGACCCGCACGGCATCCGTCCGCTCGTCTACGGCACGCGTAAGAGCGCGCACGGTACGGACTACGCCATCGCGTCCGAGAGTGTGGCCATTGACACGCTCGAGTACACGATGCAGCGCGACGTGAACCCGGGCGAGGCCATCGTCATCAAGGAAGGTTGCGACCTCGTGTCGCGCCAGTGCGTGCCGGACGCCAAGCTCTCGCCCTGCATCTTCGAGCACGTCTACTTTGCGCGTCCGGACTCGTTCATCGACGGCGTCTCGGTTTACCAGGCGCGTCGCAACATGGGCAACAAGCTGGCCGAGAAGATCCTGCGCGAGCGTCCGGACCACGGCATTGACGTGGTGATCCCCATTCCCGACACAAGCCGCACGTCGGCTCTGGAAGCTTCTCGGCGACTCAACCTGCCTTACCGTGAGGGCTTCGTCAAGAACCGCTACATCGCTCGCACCTTCATCATGCCAGGCCAAGTGGCGCGTAAGAAGACGGTGCGTATGAAACTGAACGCCATCCGCTCCGAGTTCCAGGACAAGGTGGTGCTGCTCGTGGACGACTCGATCGTGCGCGGCACTACTTCGCGCCAGATCGTGCAGATCGCGCGCGAGAACGGCGCCAAGGCCGTCTACTTTGCCTCGGCAGCGCCTGCCATCCGCCACCCGAACGTCTACGGCATTGACATGCCTACGGCGGAGGAGCTCATCGCCTTCAACAAGACGGAGGCGCAGGTGGCCAAGGAGATCGGCTGCGAGTGGATGATCTACCAGGACCTGAAGGACCTCGAGGAAAGTGTGCGTCAGGAGAACCCCAAGCTGGACAACTTTGACTCGTCCTGCTTCAACGGCCAGTACGTCACGGGCGACGTGGACCAGGTCTACTTCGACCGACTCGCGGCTGAGCGCTGCGACGCCCGCATGCAGGCCAAGAACATGGGCTTCACGCCCTTCAACCGCACGCTTTCCAGCCCGCAGTCCGACGAAACCATCGAGATGTACAACGCGTCCCAGTAAGGAGTTTTAGGGCTCCTTACCGTGCGACTCTCCTCACACGAGGCGAAGCGGACGGACGAGTTCCGTTCGCGTGGCAAGGGAGCCGCAGGGAGGCGAGAAGGAGGCCCCACGGTCTGCCTGCGGCAGTGCTGTGCCCTGGGCTGAAACACCTTTGGATTTGAGATGGAGTGGGGGCCCCATGGCCCACTCCATAGACTGACTTGACTCCCTAGAGCAAAGAAATGAACGTCGCTTTCTTTGACTCCGCTGTGCAGCGCCGCCAGCATCGCGACGTCGAACTGCCATTGCGGAAAGAGTTGCGCTGTTGAGCCTCTACGTCTGCATTCTCGACTGCACACCCTAGGAGAGAAAGAAAGAAAATAAACCCTTCAAGACGGACGAAAGGCTGCCGAAATGCCCAATCTCGCTTGCTTGTTCGCTTTTGTCGCCCGCTCGACTGCTGCTTGCGTCGCGTCCTTCGATCTATTGGAACGGCACGTTGTTCTCCGCGAAGTACTTCTGCAGTGCCGTTAGAGTCGCGGGCGTGGGCAACTTCGTCTGAGCGTACGCCAGATGCTGTAAACGCACAACACAAAATCAACGTCCACGTAAGCCACCAACCAGAGGTATACACACACGCACCGCACAAGTACAACAGAGAGCACTTACCACGCCCGGCTTGGCAGTAGAGAGCTTCGCGAGAGACTCAGCAAGGTAGCGGGTGGCTGGTGGGTACTCCGACAGGTAGTCCACAGGTACGGCCGACGCGAAGAAGAGCTTCGAGTATCCGGCCTCGTAGCCAGTCTGCTCTAGCTCCAGCAGCGATTCATCCTCGTCCTTCACGGCACTACCACTTTCACCCGCTTCTTCCAGGACCTTGACCGTAGCAGCCAGCGCCTCGGTCCACATGTCCAGATTCGCAATGCACATCTCCGACTCACACATGAGACGCGTGAGTCCCACGACGCAAGCCTTCCGCTCCGCCACACTGCGACCGCGTACGCTGTTTTGCAGCCAGACCGACTTGAGGAACATGGTGGACATGCCCTTTTGCAACGACTCGAGGGAGCCCAGGAACACGTCCGCGCCCAGCTTTCCGATCAACACTGAGATGGTGTAGACCAGCTCTTTGGTGTAGCCCGCCGAGTTGCGGCCAGCCATGCGGGTCTGCAGCCGGATCATGAGGATCTTGATAATCTCGTTCAGGAAGTTCCCGTACACTTCGCGTGGCATGTAGCCGAACAGCCCGCGCAGCAGCGAAAATCCGTTGGCTTCCGTCGAGCGAGACGAAATGAGCTTCTGGAAGACGCCGAGGATGCCCTGCACCGACTGTGCGACGTCCGCGGGAGCCTTGCGCATGTACGCTTCAATCAGCTTCACAATGGCCGGCACGTTGCTCACGCGGTCCCACAGCGTCGGGTTCAGCAGCACAGGGAACATGCTCTTGTAGGCCTCTGAGACGCCACTCGGCCGCAACTCCAGCATCTGGGCCAACACCTGATAGACATAGGGGGACAACGCCTCCACATCGTTCGTGAGCACCTTCTGGAACGGCGGGAAGAGCAACTCTTCGAAGCGCTCCGTGGCAGCTGGGTTCGTCTTGCAGACGTTCAGGATGAGCACGGAGAGCGACTCGAAGAGGTAGTGGCTAAAGGACGGGTTGCTCGGGTTCGCGCAAATGCGGCTGAGGATATTGGTGAGCTTGTTGACAGCCAGGTCCGTGAATGGCAGGATATCCTCCTTGGCCACGTTCATGACGCGCATGATAACCTTCATGAGGTAGTCGTTCTCCGGGTAGTTGGGCTGCTCCAGGATGTTGAACACGTGCTCCAGCAGCTTGCCCAGGTATGGCGCCAGTCGTTCCTTCGAGAAGCGCAGCGCGCCAGTGGGCTCCTTCACAGTCAGCATCCGCTCCAAGCAGGCCGCCGCGTACGTGTGCACCACGAACTGTGAAGGATCCATGCAGTTCATGAGCAGCGGAAAGAGCTGGTCCATCACCTCCACGGGCAGCTGACTGCGGAACGTCGAAACGAACTTGATGGCATCGGCCTTGAGCAGCAGCGAGACCTGCGACGAGCTCGAGAGCTCCGGAAGCACCTCGGCCATGAAGAAATCCATGAGAGGCACGCGACTGTTCACCTCCGACACGCCGCGCAGGCGAGACTGCTTGAGCGCTGAGATGGCGATTACCAGGTTGATGGACACGTCCTTAAGCGCCCAGTTGTTTGCCGGGTTGGTCTTGTACTGCTGCAGGTGCGTCTGGATCGTGCTCATGCAGATCTGGGTCACAGCCTCGTCAAAGTTGCTCAGCAGGCCACGAACCAGGTCCCGCGCGGCGCTACGTCGACTGTCGCCGTCCGAACCTTCAATGTCGCGGCGGATGTAATCCATCGGGTTGTCCTCAAAGAGCTCCTCGTCCGACGAACGCAGCTGCAGATTGGTTATCACGATCCCACAGAGTTCGGTCAGAACCTGCGGCGATTCGAATAGCGCACGGTGGAACGAACGCGAGGCCACAGCCGTGAGGAACTTCATGCACTTGGCCGCCAGCTCGTCGTGCTTCGGGTGTAGCGTGATCCGCTGTGCCAGCAAGTGCCAAATAACCTCCGTAAACTTCTGCAGGTAGGGCTTGAACTCCTCGTCGTACTTCTCCGCGTACAGGTTCACGTTCTCCACGATGGCGACTAGCAGCATGTCCAGGGGACCTGGCTCGTCCTCCTCGTCCGCGTCCACGAGCGCTGGGTTCTCGTAGCTGAAGTAGGACAGGAACTCACCCATCCACTGCGCAATGTTGTCCTCAAAGTACTCCGGCAAGTCCTGCCAGTTGAGCGAGTAGAAGATGCGACTCATCAGACGCAACGCCGCGATCATTTGCGTCTGCTGCGCCGCAGATGCGCCTGGAGCACGCAGGGCCACGCCCGTCTCCTTGAAGAACACCAGCAACGGTTCCTGGAAGGCCTCGAGGCAGAACTTGAGCTCGCGGAAGAGATCGTCCGACTTGAACACGTTGCGGAAGCGCTTGAAGATGGTATTGGCCGTCATGAGCACGCCCAGACGCACCTGCCAGTCCGTCTCGGAGCGCAAGCGCTGCACCAGTTGTACTAGCAGGTTCTCCCACTGCGCCGGGAAGTCGTACTCGCCGATGGTGGTGAGCGCCTCGATCAGCTGCTTCTGCAGCGCCTCGGGCATGCGGCACATAAGCTCCACCAGGTGCTCCTTCACCAGCGTCTTCTCGTCCGCGGGCACGCAGCCCTGCTTCTCCGGGTCCCAGTTATGCTTGACAAAGTTCTTAAAGAGCAGCGCCGCCGCCAGGCGCACTTCCTGCTTCTCGGCGCTGCTCTCCAGGACCTGCAGCAGCAGCAGCACGTACTTGGGCTGCTCCGAGAGCGACTTCAGGTACGTCTCGGCGCCCTTGCGCGTCTCCGCGAACGGCGACAGCGTCTGCTCCAGACACTGGCGCAGCATGGGCATGTTGGGCTCCGCCATGCTCTCGATCTCTCGCTCCGTCTCTCGCTCTTGTGCTTGCGATCCGCGGCCGAGTGCTCCGGGATCCAACGCTCGCCCCCTGCTTTCGCTTCCGCTTTGCTTTGGCTCGACTTGCTTCCCGTTCCAATCGCGAGCCAACCCAACAAACGAACAATCGGTGCGCGTCCGTATACTGAGCTCAAGTGAGTGTGAGTGGCCGGAAACGGGAGTCGCGTCCCGAATTCCCGTATCTAAGGGGGGCCCCACCGTAGATCAGGTGGTGGTGCGAAAGTGGCCCAGTTCGTACCGACTGCGGCCGGCATTCGGGGGCAGCAGTCACGCAGCTCTTCTTCTCGTTCTGGGCTGGACCTGCTCCTCAATTATGGGGGAGGCAGCCGAGATGTCGGCGGCGACAGCGGCCGCGGCCAGCGCGGAGAACGCGGAGAACGCACTGGCGACAGACCTGCTGCAGGTGAAGGAGCTGTTCGCCAACAACCATCTGAGCGACGTGCTCTTCGTCTTCGCCTCCGACGGCGACAGCGCGCCGTCGACAGCCACGGCAACTTCAAGTGTCGACAATGGCGAGAGCGGCGAGGAGAGCCACGCGCTGGCAAACGGAGCACCCAGCCACCACCTGATACCCGCACACCGCTTGGTGCTAGCGCTGCGTAGTGGCGCCTTCCACGCGGCGCTGCTGCACGCCAAGAGCAGCCAGATGCCCAGCCAGGTGCGCTTCCCGCTCAAGATCCACGTGCAGGACACGCCCTATCGCGTCTTCTTCGCGCTGCTGCGCTTCCTCTACACGAACGAGGTCCCTGCAGACGACGGTGTGGGTGAACGAGAAGCCAATGCCAGCTTCAGCGCTGCAGCAGAGAAACGCCGCGAGCGGGAGCGCGAGGAGTTCTGGCAGCAGTTGCTGCGCGCCGCCTTCGTGTACTTGGTGCCGTCGCTTGTAGACATTTGCGTGAAGCAGATCGTGAACTTTCTGCTTCCTGTCAGCGCAGATACAAACACAGACCAGAAGCTAGAGACTGAAGAAGCCAAGACAGCGTCGGGGAAAACGCGCCATATGCAGAAGAAGACGCTGGACGTGCTGGTCTTCACGGACTCGGTGCTGGCCACCAACCCATTGACAGCCCGACGAAGAGAGACCACTCGTGCAACGACAGCAAGCACTGCAGCTTCGAGCGGTGTGATAGAGTCTGGCGTGGAAGCAACAGAGATCGCACAGCCTGCAGATGAGGACACTGAAGGAAGCAAAGGGTTGGCGCACTGCACAATTGCAGTACATGGTCTTCAAGCGCTGTGCATGGACCAGCTGGAAGGCTTGCCGGACGCTTCCTTCGAGGCATTGCTGCAGAGCGACACAGGTCGGCAATGCTCCACGGAGCGCTTGTGTGAAATTCTACGGCGGCGATCGGACACGCCACTTGTAGTGGCTATCCGGTATCAGCTCGGACGAGCAGTGAACGAGTTGTTGCGTTTGGGCGAGTCGCTGGATCACGTGGGCAAGGACGAGAGCGATCTGCCGCTCGTGGCAGCTCTCAAGACGGGCAATGATGCCATTGTGCGGCGTCTTCTAGTGGACGAGAACGCGCCCTTCTTCCTGCTGACGGACAAGATCCCGCTGCTCTTCCTCGCGTGTGCGAGTGGCAAGGTGCGGCACTGTGAGATCCTCATTGAGCAGAATGAGGCGGATGTGAACATCATCTCACAGCTGAAAGCCGCGGACAAGGAGATCACGAGCGAGTTTGGACGACAGCAGACGCCGTTGCACATTGCGAGTATCAAGGGCCACAGCGCCGTGGTGAAGCTGCTACTGCGACACAAGGCGGCCGCCAACTTGCCTGACGAAGAAGGCAACACGGCGCTGCACTGCGCTGCCAACATTGAGACGGTGGAGGTGCTTCTCAGCAGCGAGTTCAAGACCAATGCCAACATCCCAAACCGGCGAGGTCGTACCCCGCTGCACATGGCAGCAGCACGCGGAGATGTGGCTGTAGTCGCCTTCTTGATCCGCCATGGAGCACAGCAAGATATCGTGGATGACCAAGGCCAGAGCGCGTTCCACCACGCTGCCGCTAACGGCCACACGGCTGTAGCACTCGTTCTACTACACGAGAACGAAGCTGCGGGTAGGAAGTCAGTGTCGCCAGTGGAAAAAGGCACTGAAAACACGACATCAAATGGTCCGAGTTCATCCACGAGTGGAGACGCTAAGCTACAGGAGGGACAAGTGGATGGTGTTGGGGCTGGCGAAGAAGAGCAGCAAGAGGAGACGCGCGGCTTTGACATTAACCGCGAGGACATGAAGGGCAACACGGCGCTGCATTTGGCAGCCATGTCTCCTTCCGAGCGCTGCCAGAAGATGTTGCAGCTACTACTGGAGAACGGCGCCGACCCGAACCGATCCAACTGGTTCGGCTACACGCCGCTGCATCTCTTCTGCTCGCACCAGAGCGGCCCTGCCTCTGTCGTGGACGTGTTTGTACGTGCTCTCGTTCCCTCTCGCGGTGTCTGAACCTTCCCAGTGATCTGTGCTAACTTGAATGGTGTATTGCTACACGCGAACAGATCGAGCACGGTGCGAACATCCACACGCAGAGCTTGGACGGCAGTACGGCGCTACACCTGGCTGTGGGACGCGCAAGTGAGGAAGTGGCCGTGGCGCTCGTGACGGCGGGGGCGTTCGTGCATCTACTGGACGCAGCAGGCCGTAGCGTGGTAGACCTTGTCGAGAGTACCAACCAGGGCTCCATGCTGGTGCCGGTGCTGCGGAACTTGTCCAAGCCGCCCGAGTGGGTGGGTGACGACCAGGTGACGGAGTGTTCGTCCTGCCATGCCGCCTTCCGACTGGCCATGCGCAAGCACCACTGCCGTCACTGCGGCCGCATCCTGTGCTACAACTGCTCCAGCAACCGGATCCCCATCCCCAAGTTCCACCTGCAGAAGCCCGAGCGCGTGTGCGAGACCTGCTTCGACGTGCTCTCCTTCCGCAAGCTGCTGTAGCGGACACTCGACCCAGCAGCCAGCTAGCCAGCCAGCTATTTAGCGAGGCAGCTAGCGAGCGAGGCAGGAACCGCATTGTTGCGAGCGGGGATGACAGCGCGGCGTCACTTTGGGTGGCTACAGTATTTTTGTCAGCAAAATTACGAAACGGCGAAAATGCGACGAACATATTTGCCACTGTACTTGGTTTTAGTATGCCCTTCGCCTACATTTTCGGAGAGCAGCCAACGGACAACGAACAGCTACGCTCGAGACGCAGTCGCCAATTCCAGCCGGCCAAGCGTCCAGCAGCAGCAGCAGCAGCAGCAGCAGCAGCAGGAAGCGTGGCGAGAAGCTGCAGCCTGCTCCGCCTCCTACAGACGCACGGCCGCCATGAGCGTTCGTGGCGACGCACAGATGACCGTGGTGCCTCCGCCAGTGCCCACGGCGGCGCGGGTGCCGAGCGAAGTCTCGGTGGGCGAGTTCGACGAAGACTTTTACGTGGAAGTGCACGTGGTGGGCGTGGCGCTGCGCTGCCCCGTCGACCCGCAGTGGCCATGCGAGGCACTGCTAGTGGCGGCGAGCGAGGCCTACCACGCGGCCTTCCCGCTGGGCGAGGTGCCGGACTGCAACGTGGTCTTCCACCGCGCGCGGCAGGAGTTCTTGGTGGGCGGCGCGCCCATCGGCGCTAGTTGCGTCTCTGGCGACGCGCTGGAGTTGGGCCGCACGATCTCACCAGAAGCGGGTGCAGCGCGCAGTAGTCTGGGCGGTCGCGACAGCGAGCTCACCGAGAACGAGAACGAGAGCGAGTTCTGCGTGCTCTTCCACGCGCTGCCACTGGGCTTCACCATGAAGCGCGGTCGCGACGGCAACACCGAGGTGGGTACAATCTACCCCAAGTCAGCAGCCACGCTCTTCCCGAGGTTGACACCGGGTGTGTCGATCGTGCGTATCGCTGGTGAGCCGCTGGCCGAGCTGGGGCTTCGCCAGGTGCACGACCTCATCAAGCACTCCGGACTGCCGCTGGCCATCCACTTTCTCGGCCCGGAGCCACCCAGCGAATCGTCCTCTGCGACGCCCGAACCTGCGCCTGTGACGGAGCCACCTGCGTCATGTCTGCCGCCGCCCTCTGTGGTGACGACACCATCTCCAGCCAACCGACAGCAACCACGCCAGCGACACGGCTCCTTTGATCGACGCAGTGTTCGTAGCAGCGGTAGCAACGGTAGCAGTCGCAGTCGTGGGAGTCGCGGCAGTGGACGAGGTAAGAAGGGCAACAACAGCAAGGCTTCTTCACAGCACAATGGCGCAGCGAACCAGCGAAACGGAGCTGCTGCGCACACCAAGACGCCGACAGCACGGGCCCAAGCCTCGGAATCCAACCAGCGCGGGCTAGAACAGCCTGAAGATGCGTCGGGAGACGCCACCTCACTCACGACGGAGGCAGCGCTCTTGGAGCAGATCGAGAGCCTCAAGGTAGCGCTATTGCGCAAGCACGAAGAAGCCAAGCAGATCGCGCGGCAGCTCGAGCTCTGCACGGACAAACTCGTGACTTTGCGCGCATCCTCGGGCAACGCGTCCACACCTCGTGGCCAGCACGCACTAAACCAGCAGCCGCGTCAAAATGCCGGAGCCAATGCTCCACGCACGCGCCGCGCTGCCACGACGCCCTCGTCCAGTGGTAGCCGTGTGCGACTCACTCCAGAGGTCCTGGAGGCCATGGACAGCAAAGCTGGGCTCCCACGTCGAGGCACAGGCGCCTACACGTCGTCCAACGTATCATCGGTCTCAGGATATTCAGCTCGCTCAACTCCTACGCCTCGAGCGGGTGGTGGCGGCCTGCGTATGCCGCGTAGTAGCCGTGCTATACCTGACAACGTGTCCGTGTCCTCATACACGTCCCAATCGTCACACACCTCGGGTCGCGGTGGCAGCAGTCGCTCGCCGCGTGGCACAGCACTGAAGAACCTCAACAAACGGTACAACTACATGCCTCAGAAGTACGCGGCCAGCGCCACGGGCGCACCTGAAGCCAGTAGCACGTCGCTGTCCTCTCGTGGTGCTGTCATGTCACGTGCACGTATCTCGCGCGATTCGTTCATTTCCAAGACCGAGAGTCCTGGTGTGGGCTACTACGATGTCAAAGTGCGAGACCGTGTTAAGGGGGGCGAGATCGGCGACTCGGACCGCTCGCTGCCGTGGTCTTGAGCCATTGCAGCGACTGTCAAACCTGGTCGACTGGAGGCTGAAGACTCGAGCTTTGGAACACCAATGGCCGGCTTGAGGCCCACTCGAGTGTCCTTCGCCGACTGATGACTGCTGCTTTCACATACATTATCTACGCCTGAGCGGTCTCTCTTTCGGTTCGAGTTGGTCCACGCCACAATGTGCACACCGCCTAATCTCAATAGAACTCAGGTCGCTCGCCCGAGGCCTTTTCTAGAGGAGGATGTCGTACACTTCGTATCGCGCGCAGCGCCAGTCTTGCGGGAAGCTGTCGCCGTTCGGGTTAGAGTTGCCCACGCCGCTGTCGGAGCAAAGACAGCGGCCGGAGCCACAGCGGTTGGACTGCGCGAGCTGCAGAGCTTCCTCGCGTGTCTGGAAACGCTGCGAACTCAGTGGACAGCTGTACGGTGTCTTCATCTGCAGACGCTTCCAGAGCGGGCTGCGCTGACACATCCGCTGCTGCGCACGGGAGAGCGTGCACGAGTTGCAGGTACGGCACTCGCGGTTCTTGCCGGCCGCACAGGGCGACACCTCGTATTCGTCCAGCGTGCATTGTCTACAGGGCGAACAAACCCGGTTGGTCGTCGCTGAGCAGCTTACGGATATATACTCGCCGGCGCGGCACTCAGTACAAGCTGGGAATCATATCAACACACGCACAGCGTTAGCTCGACCGTGCACGCCCTTCATGCTTCTGCAGTGTCCAAATCAATGCCAAGGGCAGTAGAGTGACTCACGGTAGCACGTGGTGTCTTGTGTGGGTGTACACGCTTGTAGCGCAAAGGACTCGGACTCGCACACCGTACAAGGCCGGCACTGACGAGCCTGCAGATCCGAACACGAGCTTGACATTACCGAACCGCTTGGGCACGACGAACAGTCAACTGGAGAGACCTGCAGTAAGTCGTCGGGGAAGACAATCCCTGTGATGCGGTTGGGTGGCTGAGCGAAGTCAGCTACGAAGCTGCTGTCGATAGCCAAGAAGGTTGTGTCTATCGAGACGCCGATCCGGCCACCACCGAAACTGTGCAGTGCCGTTATGTCGCTCGTACCCAGCTGCAGTGTGAGGAAGGTCTGGTCCGCAGGAAGCCGGTTGCTATCGCCCAACATGGCTCCACTCAGTGGATCAGGCTGTGGTGCGAAAATGGTTGTGGTCGTGGACGAGAGCGGGTAGAGATCGAAGCCTGCTGCAGTCTCAGACAATGACAATGCCTCCACGTTGAGCGTGGTAAAGTCCACAGGCTCCGAGAAGTGCAGCTTAAGCAATCGTCGCGGCAAGTCCAAGCTGAAGCCCACCAGCGTTGGTGGTGTCGTATCCGCGACGAATGCACGCACTGCAAGCGCTGCACTGGCTGGAGTGGGCTCTAACTCGCCTGTGGTGCATACGTCGAGTCTCGAGGCCTGACAATTGTCCAGGATGTACCGGAAAAGCCCGCTCTCGACGCTCAGGAAAGTTTTCTCGGCCAGTTTCGTCAGCTGCGGCACGCGTTTGAGCGCGTTCAAGTCCTCGTCACCGATATTGAGCACCAGCGTCGCTCCATCGGCGCTGCTGGTAGTCGTATGCTGCTGACTGAAGCCAAATATTGGCCCGTTGCCGAGTGCTTCCTCCGATTGCAGCTGAAGTTTGGTCACGTCCAGCGTCGTAGCCAGCACGCCGTGACTCAACTCAAGTGTAAGAGTTCCGGCTTGCATGTCCAAGTCGAAGGCCGTTACGTGGGGCCCCTGAGCTGCATTGACCACGACGACCTCGACAGTGTTGCAGTCTCCCAACGCGGCACCAGTGACATCAGAGAGCTGCAGCCAGAGCGATAGCGGCTGAGCCACGTAGTTTGACGGTGTTAGCAGTGTCAGGTTGACGTGCTTCACCCCTATGTCAGTGCCCTCCCACTGGACTACAACGTCCTCCAGCGGTTCAAAGTCCACGCCTGCCGTCGCCGTACCCGGCAACGTATTTACCACGGCGCTCGCTGGTGTCGGGAAGGCGCCAAAGTTGCGCTGCAGTGCAACGGAGAGCACGCCAGCGCCATTAGCCTCCAGCCGGGGACAGAGCTGTAGCCGCGAGCTGGCGTAGCGCGACGCTAGCTCCACGAAGCTGCGATCCGGATAGCGCAGCACAGCGTCCAGGGGCTCGGGCGCCGCAAAATTCACCTCACCTGGGTACACACCGGTGGGACTCGAGATGTCCACGTACGAGAGGCTGGCGTGCTCCCCAGACAGCACAGCGCCGGCATTGTCGCGCAGCACGAGCGCCACGCGCCGCGTCGGCAGCCGCGGGTCCTCTCGTAGCAGTGACTGGATAAGCACATGCCTGTCGCTTGTGTCACCCTCAGCCCAGGAGACCTCAAGTTCCAGTGCCTCGTAGTCCAGGCCTGCAAGTGCCGTGTCGTCGGCTGTGGCAATGGTAACGGAGGCAGCCCCATCGCTACCGTCACGCCGCTGTAGCACCACGAGTGCCGCACCACCAGCCACTACGGTGTACTTGCGACTCACGCAGTCTGGGAAGCAATCGGCCTCAAACTGCAGCGAGCCGGCCTGGACGTCGTTGGGTCCAGCGATTGTCACGACAAGTTCGCCAATGCTGCCCACGGCACCGACGCCCACGAGATCGTCCTCTGTGGGCTCCAGTGGTACCAGACGCAGTGTGAAGCTCTCCGCTGGTTCATAGAGATCATCAGCCAGGACGCGCAGCTCGATGGTTTGGGTCCTGTTTGTGGCACTCGCGTAGTCATCGCGTGTCCACTCCAATAGCTGTGAGGTCGGCGCGTCGAGGGAAAAGTCATCGGGTGCGCAGGCACTGCCGCAGTCGATCTCGAAGTGCACGCTGGCGTGTGACGTGGTGCCACCTTCCCAACGCACGGGGACGACCAGACTGCTGTTCTCCATCACACTAAGCGCCGCTGTTTCGAACCGAAAACTGCCCGGAACGACTAGAACACAGACCACAGCGAAGCAGAGAAAGTCAGGTCAGTGCAGTACGAAAGGCGTGTGGCGGCGGGATTGACCTCGGGCGTACGGTTGGACGGTGGCGCAAGCACGATTTCAGTGACGTTGCGGTCGGCGTTGATCTCGGCGCCCAGCGCATCGTGTAGTCGTAGCACGAAACTCTTGGGTTCCTCCTGAGGCTCGCCGTCGTTGAGCACGGGGACGTAGAGTTCCTTCTCCATGTCCTCGCCGTCTTGCCACACAAGACTCACGTTAAAGAGTGGCGTGAAGTCACGGCCTACCACGGCGTTGCCTGCTCCTTGTACCGTAGACACATACACAGCGGCGCGGCCGTCGGCGCCCAGGCCGCGCTGCACCGTCACGTAGGCCACGCCAAAGTCCTGTGTCGTAGTATACTTCGCCTTCGTGAACTGGAAGCGGCCGTGAGCGAGTGCTGAAGCCGCACCTAGAGTCTCTAGCGCCACGCCCACCGCCACGAGCATCGCTAACCAGAGAACACTGGCGCGTCGACGTGGAGACCTCTTCGCTTGGCTCCGTATCATGCTTCGCCGTGTGGTGCTCGTGGAAGGATTCACCTCAAGGCTTAAGACACTTCGGAAACTCCTCGAAACTGTGTGGCGTCTCTTGGGGACTGGAGCTGGCGCTAGCTGGAGCTGCAGCTATAGTATAGCTCAGACCTGCGTCGCCTAGAGGAGTGTTTCGTGTCCGAGGAGAGCGCTGAGCGACGGGCATGGGCAAACCCTCGGTGTCACAGCCGTACGTGGCACCACCAGGCAATGGAACGGGTGCCTCGGCTTCGCGGGAGGTCTTCCAGGGGCTCTTCAAGGACCTGGGCAAACAAGCCATGGCACTGGAAGCTATTTTGCGCGCCGTGTGTGGCCGTGTGGACAAAGTGGAGAACTGGCTTACAGAGGTGAGCTATGGTATGACAGAGCTGGACCTCAAGCTGCGGAACATTGCGCACAACATTGACGGCGCGGCCGCTGTAGACGAGGAGAGTCACGGCGCGCGACGTTGGGCCATTCCGCCTGCCGACGACACTACACCCACGGCTCCCACGGTAAGTAAGAAGTTTGGAAGCGACAAGAAGGCTGTGCGCGTGACAGGTATGGCCGCCGGTATCCTAGAGCGGCTCAGTGCTGTGGAAGAGCGTGCACCGGTCGCCTCCGCCTCCGTCGAGGACCGTGGCAAGCCTGAGAAGACCGAGAAGGCTGGAGCCAAGAAGAAGAAGAAGCACGACACTGAGACGCCCAAGAAGCATCATGCTAAGAAGCCCAAGATCGGCGCTGAGGCTGTTGCTGCTGCTGCCGCCGCCGACACTATTCGAGTTGGCGACAATGTCTCGGTTGAAGAGATTCAACCTCCTTTACCGACGGCAGAAGCTGCGGACGATGCGCCGGCATCCAAAGCAGGGGAGGCTGACTCACCAGCAGCTCCAGCAGCGTTAGAGGAGATCACACCGACACCTGAGACTCCAGTAGTTGCACCGACACCTGAGCCAACGTCTGAAAGAGAAAATACACGCCAAGATGATTCCCAGCAGGACGACGAAACCCCAGCTGCAGAGGTTGAAATGCAAGACCCTGTTGAGCCCGCCACCCAGGCTCCTGTGGAAGAGAACGCACCTGAAGATCCTCTACAGGCGAATGAAGAGTCCGTTTATGAACCAAGTGGCAATGACAACGAGACTCCACCGGAAGTTGACGCTCCGAAAGCCCCACAAGAGGCCAACATGGAACCAGAGGCCCCAGACACTTCCCTATCGGAGATGGTACTGACATCGGCACGGAGCAGCCACCATTCCGAAGAGGAAGAACCACCCGTGCCCCAAGAGGTTGATCACATCACCGACCAATCTGGTGCGTCGTCCGCTGAGACTAGTCCAGCCGTGTCAGCACGTGACCAAATCGACAGTAATGAGTCGAAGGAGGCACTGCCAGAGACTCGAGAGGAACTCCAAGCCGTGAAAGACGAAGAGGCATCCATGGCATCGGAGTCCAACGCCAGCTCCCCCCGAGACCAGCAAGAGCTCGAAGAGGTATCAATGGTACAGGAGGCTTCGCCGGATCCTGTCGTGGCTGCGCCCGAGGTCACCTCGGCTCATTCGGCCGTGGGGAAAGTGGATGACCCCATAGAAACAGCGACACCGCTCCCGGCAGCAGTCCCAGAGCATGTCGAGGTGGTTCAAGCAGAGCCTTCTGTGGTGGAGGTCATACTGAAAGATGAAGCTGGTGTTAGTCCCGTTCCAGCTGTGGTGGAAGAGATATCGCAGCCGACTCCAGCGATTCCAACCGAAAACAAACCGGAGCTGATTGCGCCTCGTTCTTCTCCAGCGGTCCAAGTGGAACCCTCCACTATCAAGGCTCCAAAGACTGTTGCTGCTACAGTACCACCAGCTGAGACAGCAACGGTTGCTGCTGCATCAGTCCCAGCAGTTGAGGCTATAAAACCCGTGGCTGCCGTCGCCAGCAAACCAAAGCCGGCTCCTCCCGTGGCGTCGCCTGCGGAGGCGGTCAAAGTGGTGTCGTTGGAGCCCGAGCAACCGGCCGAAGTCCCAAGGCCAGCCAACAAGGTTACAAAGACTGTCGAACCTCCTCTGCGTCAAAAAGTAGCAGCGCCCGCACCAGTTAAGCCTGCCAGTGCTGAGATTTCCCCGCTTGCTGTCGATCCGCTGATGTCCAAATCTCGACGCTCCTCGAGCAAGAAGTTGAGCAAGTCGAGCAACGGCAGCACCAAAAAAGTAGACGCGGACAACACCCCCCAGTCGCGTCGGTCCTCTGCAAATAAGCGTAGTTCAGAGTCGCGCCACGCATCTTCCAGCTCTGGAGCAGGTAAGCAATTAAAGTCGAAGTCGAAGCAAGAGCTCACTGCACCGGAGATACCCACGCCCCCTGTTGCGACCACGCCAGCGACCAAGAATGTGGGTGTCAATGATGTGGAAAGTGACAATTCTTCCTCGGGGCGCTCTGGGTCATCTAGCAATGAAGACGAGGAAGGTGAAGAGGAAGAAAGCGACGGAGGTGAAAGTGACGACGGCAATGAGGACGAGGACGAGGACGACGATGAGGACAGCGAAGGTGAACAGGATGAAGACCAAAAAGACGAGGAAGAGGACGAGGAGCCTGCCGTGGGTGAGTCCATGTCGCGCACTATCACGGCCTTAAAGAAGCTCAAGAAGGCCAACATGCTGACACCCGAGGAGGAGGAGGAGCTCAAGCAGCGCGCACACAAGAAGTGGTTCCAGCTCAAGGGCCACATTAAGGAGAAACAGAAGAAGGACGTAGCTAACATCCTGCTCAAGCGCAAGAAGAACGTCTTCACGGTCTCCTCGCGCATCGAGCTTCTCGAGGAGAAGTCACGCGAGCTCTACCAATCCCTCAAGCAGATCACCAACGAACTGCACGACAAAGCGGACGGAGTAGCCCACGAGGCACTACGCCGCCATGCACATGATATTGAGCAAAGCCTACAGGCTCTCGACGCGCGACTGGCTTCGCTCTCGTCGCCTGCCTTGGAAAAGGTGGATGAGCTGCAGTTCGAGGTGGGCGAGCTGCGTTCTGCCGTGCAGTTCCAGCTCTCCGCGGCTCATGAAGACGCCACCGTGCGGCATGCTCAGCTTGAGGCGGCGCTCGCTGAGCAACGCTTGCTCGTGGAGACCATGGCCCAGGATCTGCCGACCCAGCTCCGTGCACAAGCCGAGCTCTTTGCCGAGCAGCTCAAGCAGCTGCCAGACCACTCGGCGGCTTTGGAGAGTTTACGCCGCAGTATGCGTCGTAAGGCCGACTTGAAGCTGCTGAAGGAGTGCGTGGCATGCGAGGACGATGCTGCAGCTTATCTTGTGAGAGTGTGCCGATAGCTTCTCGTTCTGACCTGTGCTCTGTGTTGCCGTAGACTGGAGGCTCGTCTGCTAGGACTGGACGCGGAGAACGAAGACTGCCTCGTGCGCTGTCTTTCGTGCCGCAAGGAGGTTTTGAACGTGCACGGTGACGCAGAGGCGGTTCAGGCCGATGACCAGCAGGATGTTAGTGGTGGAGGCCAGCTGCGCAAGGTGAACCCTGGTCCGTCAGCGCCACGAATTTACCGCTCGTCGGTGCCGTTCAGTGCGCAGCCCTTCATTCAAGAGGCCATCCTCGAGGAAACTAGCGCTGACGATCCGCCAGCCTTGCAACAACAACAACAGTTAGTCCCTTTTGAGCACCCGTCGTCTCCGATTGCCCAGCACCCGCAGCCACAACCGCAGGTGCAGCAATCACCGCCAGCGGTGCAGCAGCCTCCACCTGAGCAACAACGGCGCCAGCAGCAGCAGCAGCAGCAATCGGCTGGAGATTCGCGTATGAGTGAGAGGTCGCCCGCCGTCCGAGCTCCGCCCGTCGCCCGATGGTCCACTCCAGCTGCAGAGGCTGCATCTACTTTGAAACGCGATTCCAAGACACCACGGGTAGCCCCCATCAGGTACGTGCCCATTTTCTTGCTTGCTCGGAGAGTTACTGCTGTTAGCCTCTCGCTTGACTAACTCCCGGCTCTCCTGCAGTCTGATGAACATTACGGCCACGCGAGCCACGCTGTCCCCGGACCGCCCCATCAGCGCGCCTGTGGTGGTTCCGAAGAAGAAGCCTGTCACTCCCGTTCGAGCCAAGTCACAACGTAAGCCACGACCAGGAATGCTGCAAGAACCGCCGCAGTAGATGGTCAGCCAGTTCTCAAACCCGCCGGCTACGAGGTCGAGCTCATTTCCGTGGAGCAAAAGTGTGTGTATCTATTGAAATGCACAATGTGGCTTTGGTCCATCTCACGATCGGTGCCGCTAGCAGTTCGTAGTGGCGGCACGAATCTCGTAGAACTCGTAGGAGATCTCCTGCGCGTCGCTTACCGTGTCAAGCAGCTGGGCGCCGTCGGAGAGCTCTTGCACAGGGGTGATGCTGTACACCAAATCGGTGCTGGCAGTCAGCAGCGCATGCAAGTGCGTGACGCCAAAGCGGCTGTGGCTGTTGGCGTTCATGAGGTATGTTACGGCGCCGCAACCCAGAACGTGGTGGCGCACGACACGCAGGAAGCCCTCGGCCGTGCTGGGCTCGCAGATGATGTCGCTGGCAATGACCACGTCAGCCTTGGGTACGGCCTCGATACTCTCCTGGAGGTCCCAGTCCAAATGAGCCACGGTGACGTCTGGTTTGACCGGCTCCAATTCGTGCGTGAACGGCCGGTTAAGCTGTACGTTGTACTCCAGCGCCGTGCACGTATCGCTCTGGTAGTCCGTGAGCACCGTACGGTCCGCGTACCTAGCTGCTGTGATGCCGCCAAGTCCGAGACCGCTGCCCACTTCGATGACAGTCTTCCCCACGAAGACATCCCGGTGGAGATGCACCCAGCGTGCCAATACGAAGGCCGCACCCCAGAGGAGGTACCCGGTCTTGGGTTGGCCAGTCATACGCGTCGGTACCTGGCGAATGAGTACCACCTTGGTCTCCTTGCTGTCGCTGTCCCCACTGCCCTTGGGGGTGTCGTCCCGCGGATCCAATGGGAGTGACACCGCGCGAGGCCACAGGCGCGTCGGTGGCTCCAGTTGGAGCGCTCGGTGCGGGAAGCTGATGGCTGACGGACTGGCCGTGCAGTTCCCGACGACCTGTGCAGCAGCCTACACGCCCAAGCCCAGACAGTACTTCTGCGTTACCCAGCTTGCATTCAATGATGGTTTCCGCGATGTGAAGGTAAACTCACCTCTTGGATCTCTTCGTCCTCGTGCTCCATGAGGCGCATCAACAGCGGGTGCGCTCCGAGTTTGGCTGTATGCAGCATAAAGAGCACAGACAGCGCACCAACACGAGCCGTTGGTCAGCATACTGGTAATGGCGAACTTCTCCTGAGACGACGCACACACCAATGAAGGTCGCGTTGTCCTCGTCGACCACCGTGTCGGACAGCAACAGCAGCAACTTCACGAACCACAAGCAAACAGTCGGAGTCCCTCGTCAGACCATCCTCTGTGTCAAGTACCAACAAGCGGGCAACCTCGTGGTCATTATAGCAGTAATAGTCTGCGTACCTCGACCGTGACCGCCGTGTCCTCGGCCGCGGCATTCGCGCGACGCAGAAATGTATCCATGTGCTCCGTCGCATACGTCAAGAAGCCAGCTGCGGAGGACAAGACGACCGCATGGTATATGAAGAGCGAAGCGGCAGTCAGCAGCTAGAACAAGAGAGCAAACGCACGGACAAGCGGCGAGCGAACAGAGCGTCGCCCTACCGAGCCCGAGCACGCAGCGACCGTAGGTGGAAGCGGCCAGCACGCGCACATGCTCGCGCGCCGCAGCAGAAGCAGTCAGCTGCTGTATGAGCGGCCTTGCGGCCTCCACGTCGGCAGGCAGCGTCGCCGGACGCGGCGGGCAGAGCAGCACCATTGTGGAGGAAGCACGCGATGAACGAACGAGGCGAAGAAGACTTGGCGGTGGGGAGTTACAGCCGTGACTGGCTGACGTAATGCTCACGAAACGACGCAAACAGTCGTGATTGGTGGAACTGGTTTCTCCAATATGATGGGTGGAACTATTAACTGAGAGAGTCTGGTTCAGAACTTGTGGCCCACACCATCTCGTAATAGAACCTCTAAATCATCATCATCATCGAGGGGTTCCTGGTGCGACGCCAGTGGCGTCTCTGTGGGGTAGACCCACGAAGTTCACGCAGGTGCCTGGGGCTCGAGTTCCTACGGGAACAACACAAACCGCCGACTGGCCACCTTCACCAGGCAAATCACCCAGGAAGTTGGACAATTACTCCAGACGCACACTCACCACCAAAAAACGCTAAACAGCATACTTCGCTGCGCCCCCAGCCATAATCAACCAAAATACCAACGTGATAGAATCCCCAATAGAAAACAAAAAACAGCATTATCACGCAGTGCTCTACTGTTCTACTGCTCTACTGCTCTACTACTGTGAGGCTCCGTGCGGCTGCAGCTCAACTCCGCACCACGAGCAGTGGGAGGCCGTAGCAGACTGCAGCGTGGCCGTTGAGATACTTGAGCTTGCATACTCGCCGGGCATCGTGCAGCACCTGCGCCAGCGGACGTCCAGTAGTGTCCTCTTCCAAAAGCCATTCCCGAAGGACCTTGACGCTCAACTGGTCGATGTCCTTGTCCGTGACGTCCCACAGCATGGCCAGCACCGATGGACTCCCCGCTTGCAGGTAGCTCAGTACGGCTCCGTTGGGTCCGAAGACGCCCTCTTTCTCCAGACGCCCACTGCTACAGCCAAAAAGCAGAGCGGCACTGCAGCCTCGGGACTGCAGTTCGAGGACCTTGTCGCGATGCAGGTACTTCTCTCCAGAGCCGTGGCCACAATAAATATACAGATCTGCGTCCAATAAATACTCTCTGTCCACGCATGGAGAGACGGCGCGAATGTCAGTATCACCAGAACTCTGGAACTCACCGCACAAGCAAGACTCGAAGGGAGCATGGCTCAAAGACTCACCTCAGTTCGTCGGGTTGTGGGGGCTGCCCGACAAGCCCTTCCCAGCCGAATGCGTCCCTCCCGCTCTCAAGGACCGGCCCCAAGTGCTGCTGCGTGGACTTGAGGTCGCCTGCTGGGTTCAGTACATACCGAACATGCTCACGACGGGCACAGATTGGAGAGCTCCTCCGCTTGGCGTTCTGCAAAATGAGGGCCAATGATGGCATCCGAGTGACACCACGGCAGCCGCGCATGACATCCATACCCTCCCATGGAAACTCCTGCAGCTGATGATTCAAGATCAGAATCGTTGAACAGCTCGAGTCCGCAGTCGAAGTGCTTAAAGTCCACTGCGGAGTGTGCTCGAGACCCTGAAACAGTTTGGCGTCGCGTGCGGCCAGCAGACGCTCCACGAGAACCGTCTTGAGACCGTCAGTGCTGAGTCCAGCTGACTTCAGGTGCTGCTTGACCTCACCCACCTTCATCTTCCTGATACCTTCGGTGGTCAGCTCACAAAGAGCGTTGGCCGAGGAGTCTTGGCCAGCGGCACTTGCTGTTCTCCCAGGCCACTTGAGGTCTTGAGCGCCTTCCCGAAGGATCTGTAGCACTTCCTTTGCTCTTGATCCCGAAAGTGCCACCTCAATCTCCGCTGCGATGTGCCTCATTCCTTCAGTCACTTCTTCATCTGATAGCCACTCTTGGGCGTCAACGATAGCACAAAGCAGCGCCTTGTTGCGCTCGGCCAGCTTGATGGGGCCTTCTGTGCCCGACGTGAGGACAGCCCAGCAACGCTGCACGCTGTCGTTGTACTTTGTGGCCGTGCCCTTCAGCAGCAAGCACCTCCAGAACCCCAAAGCGTTCTGCACAAACCCAATGACACAACACGCAAGGTTCAGTCTCCTGCGAAGACAGCACGTCGAACCAAACGAGATGCTTACCTGCATGGACTCGACCGCTTTCTCCATGCGCTTGTCCAGTCCTTTGCGACTCGTCCACCAGTGCTTCTTCTGCTCTGCAGTCCACGCGCCCGCTTCTTCCACAGAATGTCCTGACAGAGTTTTCCTGAAAAGCAAGCAGCATAATGGCCTTCTGGTCAGTATCTCCTCTCAAACCTCCCGATAACAGCAGTCCTGGGTCGAGTAAGAACATGGGGTCGTACCTTGACTCCTGGATGATGCGCTCGACTTCGCGGACGCAACTCTTCCAGTCAACGTTGGGCAGGCAAAACGAGATCGGGGCAGTACCGTCGGTCTAAACACAGCAACAGATCAGTCAGTTAGGCTGCTCCATTGCAGTATTGCACAATGCACACTTCGTACCTGGATGCGGGTAATCACTAGCTCCGACGACAGTCCAATCGTCATGGAAGTTACTAGCCACGAGTCCGGAAGTTCGCCAACCTGTGCTGCGATAGAGCCAATCGTTTCCGCCATCTTCTCCCGCGGAGATCTCTCCGATGCTGCAGAGGGCTCGCTTGCTAGTCGTTCGAGCTGCACATCGACAGCTTCCTTTGCTGAAGCACTGCCTTCCGCACTTGATACAGAATTGACTAGGTTCTCAAAACTGGAATTCGCCAGCAGTGATCCACTCGCCCACGACAGAAACCTGTGTCGCTCTCCACTCTCCACGCTGTCGCCATCGTCGTGGATATCTTCTTCGATCTCCACAAAATATGCCATCCCCAGCGCTGCTCGTAACGCTTGACTCGTGTGGGGGATGCCCAGCGGGTCGCCCAAAGAAAACGCTTCTTCCAGCAGAGCGATCGTGCTCTCCAGGTTCAGGAACGCTCGCGAAGACGACGACCGCAGCAAACAGACGTTGGTGCGACCCAGCTCAAGCATGCACTTCACACGCTCCAAGCGCGCGTCGCAGGTCTTCATCGACCGCTTCAGCTTTTTCATAGCAGCTAGCAGGTCTTCGACTGCTGCGGCATCAGTGAGGTCAATGATGGAGCTCTTGAGATAGGTAATCTTCCGCCAGCAGCGCACAGCAGTATTCGCGAGGTTCCTGGAGAGTTTGCGCTCGCCACTCCTAGCGGTCTTCAACGTTCGAATAGCGTCTGCATAGCACGCCAAGGCGCCTTGAGCATCTGCGTCCGCCAGAAGCACGTCCCCTCGTTGGATGGCTTCGTTGCACTTCTGCTCGATGAAGGCCGCGTCAGACGAAAAGCACGAATGGTGAGCAAACTCGGTGTCATCATCAGCATGGTCGTCGTCCATCCGAATATCTTGTTCCAGATGTGATGGCAAGAGCCCCATTGCCGTCTTGGCTGACTGCAGGTGGCTTGAGTTCAGCTGCAACTCTGCAAACTCGTAAAAGGGGCTTCGTTGGAAGAAGCGCAGCTTCAAGCCACCCACGAGCTGCATAGCCTCAGCCAGGTAGGTTGCAGCTCTAGAAAGGCACAGCACGCATGAATTCACGTGAGTTAATGACGGGATTATGACAGAACCGGCCCATTGTGTGGACGTATCACGTACCTTTGTGGTTGGCCCAAATACTGGTACAGCGATGCGATCCGACACAGCGATAACTTCGTGGCGTGCAGCAGATCCCAGGACGAACACTCGAGTGCCTTGAAGTAGATAAGGGACGAGGATGCACCCGGTTGTCCTTCGCTCGTGCCAAGCTTTGTAAGCTCCGCAGGTAGCTCAAAGTGACCCGTTTCATTCGCTGACGAGGGCGAAACGAACTTCTTCGACAGCTTCCAGCAAATCCCGAGAGCAGCTTTGGCCTCGGCAACCGCGTTCTTGCCCCGACCTTCGCAGAAATGGACTTCTGACAATACCAAGTGCACTAGCAGCTCGCGCATTCCCGTCGCCTTCGCCATCATCGCAGCTGACGAGCATCTTCCACCGCCACTTCTGATCTCCTTGAGTGCTTTGACAGCATTGAGCAAATGCTGGCACGCTTGAGCCGCGCTGCTGTTCAAGTGTGAGGTCATCGCCGCAGCAATTTCTCCATCCACCTGCTCGAATTGCTCGCTAACACTGCAACTGGAATGTGCGTGGCAAGGAGAATCCACCTCCATCGGCTGGGCGTCGTCTTCAGCCTGAATGTCGAGCAGCCCCAGCGATGGGGATAAAACGACAACTAGGACGGTGTTGTGCTTCTCTGCAGCAGCCTGGAACGTCTTCAGCAAGCTTCGAGCAGCCTTTTCCAGCACTGGACACGAAATCAGCGACAAAGAGTTGCACACTGCTTCCAAGCAGCACGCCATACGAGCTGCGTCAAAGAGAACGCCGGGCGAGCAGCCGTCATCTTGGCCCCCGTACATCAGGCAGTGCTCGATATCCACAATGGCGCTCTCTTCGTCGATCTTCCGCGACGAGTCTTGGACAATTGCAACCATCGAGTCGTTTACGGTGGCATAGCTGGAAACGAGCGCGATCTCCATTGTGATGACACCTCGCCACCCATAGACCCCAGCGAGATCAGCACCAACGCCTGCTTGAAGCTTGAGGCGCTCCGCAGCGTCACTGAGCGTGCTGAACGACTGCAGCAGCCCCTCGATCACCTTGGCTGGATCGTGCGTGGTGTAGTACGCGCTGTAGCTCAATTTGCGGTTTGCCAAGGCTCCGCAAACGTCGACCAACACGGTGCGACTAGATTCACAATTTTCGTTTCCCATGTTGCTTCGCATCAATAGCTCGTCCAGGAAACCCTCGAGCTTGGTGCACAACTGCATGCTGATGTCGGGAGTCACTTCGATCACCTCTGCGTCTGCCATCTCCTCCCGCTCCAGGGTCCGCATACCAATCATAATTCGCGCCGACACTCGTTCCAAAGAGGTTCGAAAGGCGCTCCAAGTCCCCGCGAGCTGGTGTTCGGAAATGTGTCGAGCCTTGAACACGTGGGTGACATTGCTCACAAAGACTTCGAAGTCGCTGGCGATGGGGTCCAGCATATCAGCGCCACGGATCCGCAGTTCTTCCAGGAGAGATGACACGTACTTGTCGATAGCTGCTTGAGGAATCTTCTCGTTCGCGTCGCCACCGTACAAAATCGAGTATCCGGTAAACTTCCGCGCGCTCGAAATCTCACCCGTTTCGTGGAAGCAGTGTGCAAGGAGGGAGGCAATGGCGTCGACTCGTAGCTGCGCATGCGCGTTCTGGATCTCCTCCGCGGTCAAGTTGCTGCACATGACGTACTCGAGGTAGCTGTCTGCTAGCTCGAACGTCCTCATTAGTGCTGCAATTGTGTCCTGGTAGTTCTTCCTTTTGTAGAACTGGGTGGCGCAGCCATAACATTCGCGCGCGATGGAGTTCAGATCGCTTAGAACGCCTTGTAGGATCGCGTCACGGGGGTTCCCCTCTGCCATGGCATCGTCCAGGAGTTCCCTCAACAGGTTCACATGGCGAAGGATTGCCGGCAGCGGTGGGTGTGCGGGATCAGCGCCACCCGCACAGCAGAACCTCACAATGAGCGCAACAGCCATCCGGTGCAACCGCGACTCGTTCAAGATCAGCGATTCCAACTCTTTTGCGTCACCACCGGTGAGATTTGAACGAAGCTCCTTCAGCGCTTTGCAAAGACCGCCAAAGCTGTGACAGACAAAGGGAGATGCACACCAGTAAGTTAGCGACGTGCACCGTGAGTTGCATCCATACACGTGAGGTTTACCTGGAGACCACTTGGCTGTGCAGCTGGGTATGGGCGGACTGCTGCTTGCTTGCAGTATAACTGAACATCTTGACCGTGCTCTTCTTCAAGCAGCGGATCATGAAGGGGACAAACGCCGAGTGGTCCTGCAAACCAGGTGCCAAGAAACAGCTCGGCACCAGCGCCTCGAGCTTCTTCAGGTTCACACGCGCAACCTTCTCACAGTGTCGGGGCCACTTGTCAGATGGGGTGCGTCGAGCAAGTTCGCGGATCATCGGACTTACGTTGGACTCAAGTCGATCAGCAAATGTCGCGTTCTTCCCATCGTGTTGACGCAAATGTGGCATGCTTGGCTTCGATGAGCCCGCCGCATCCAACAATGTGCCGACGATCAGGCACAGTATCGACGCCCGCACTGGACCTTCAAGCGCACCAAATGGATGCACGTAGTGACTCGCGTTTTCGAGGACCATGACACCCTCCAACGCCCGCCCCGAGTTTTCGCAAATACAAGCGAAGTGCTCCATCCACTGGAGATAGTCCCACTGCAGGTCCTTGGACTACTCAAGCAAGGCAAAGGCAACACAATCACAGAAAGAGCGCATGTCAATCGACGCTGGAAACCGTAGATCAGGGACAGATCGGCGGATCGCAAAGCACGCACGGTGTACAGGCATGGCGAGTTGGGCTGATTTCGCGCCAGTGCATTCGCCGAGGACGCATAGAACTCGTACAGGTCTTGAAACCCAGTCGCGGACCGCTTCGTGGCACGCTCGTGCTGCACGCCAACACGATACACCTGCTGGATGAAGTACAGCGACGTGTAGTTGGGACACTTGAGCAAGAAAGACAGTGCCGCGCCACGGAACCGGAGGGTCTGATGAATGGCACCGCTGGCATCCACCGCCGACGCACACTTCCACAGCACGCGGAACGTTCGGTCGTTAAACGACGCTGCCAGCTTCGGCTCCTGACCGGGGAAGCTCCCGAGATGTGCAGTCCACGGCGAAAGCGTGTTCTCAGCGGCCGACAAGACCGCTTCATGCTCCCCAGCCGCTACGAGAAGGGTGACGCACGTGTTGGTATGGCCCAGCAGCAGGCGAGTGAACTGCGCCGAGTGGAAGCTGCTTGGACGCGGGAACTCAGCCAGAAGCTTGATATCCATCGCCAAAGCTTCACAGCTCGCGTTAGGCTGCAGTAACGCTGTCACGAATCGCGATCTCGTCGGGCAGTCGTCGCGAGCCTTCAGCTTCTTGCTGAGCGCGGCGTGCGAGCTCCAGAGCCGAAGGTGCACGCAGGACGCCACGAAACTTGCCGACGCACGTGCCTACAGCAAAAGCGGCAGCTATCAGTGAGTTGTTCGTGGGGAACCGGAGATAACAAGCAGCCGTGCAAGCAGGCGTAGAGCTTACGCAGGCCATGTCGGCGTATTTCTTGGCCACTTGGTAGAGCATGTTGTCCAGCACGAGGTCGCCGAACCGAGTCACATGTTCGAGGCTCCACGCCACGTACAGCGCCATACAAGCCAGATCCATGGCCGCCACAATGTCGGCTTGCTCCGCGCTGCCTGGCTTGGCGGTGGCGGCGTTCGCCGACGCGTACAGCTTGATGACGCTCTGCGCTGTCTTGGCAGCCAACATCGCGTCGCGCTTACCTGTCTCTTTAGTTCTAGCCGGCATTTTGCCAGCGCGGTCGTCTGTACATGATGCACGCGCTGCGACGGCCGTTCTCCACGCAGACTGACGGCTCGCGAACGCGCATGCCAGCAGCGCCAGTCCGACCGGTTCGACGGACGAGGATGCCGCAGAAGCGCCGCTGCTGCTGCAAGCTGCGGCAGCAGACGCCGCGAGAGGGAGGAACGCCTCCAGCGCCTGCTGAGCATGGTCACGCGTCTCCACAAGCTCCAGAAGCCGCTGTGGCTGCGCAGCGGCGTCCGCCGGCTCCGTCGCGCCGCCGTCCGCATCGCCAGCACCACGCGCATGCTGCTTCCCTCCCATTTTCCCTTTTGAAAGCGAGGCTGGCTGGGTTCCAGCTTTATTGGCCAATGGCAGCTGTCCATTCTGATCTGCATGCACTGTTTTCGACGAATCAGGAAGGCGAAGCAGGCTGATGCACTAGGTGCCGGTCAGTTCTCGACACGCCAAGCAGCAGCAAAGGACATGCGGAGCGCGTGCGGGTGGCGGAGCGTGGCGTCGGCCATGGCGCGGCGCCAGCGCGGCACGATGGCCGCGCCGCTGCCTGGGCCGACGCGCTACCTGTCCACGGCAGCGGCAGCGGCGGGGTCGCAGCACAAGATGAGGAAATGCGTGGCGTACCGACTCGGCCGCGTGGAGTACGAGACGGCTTGGGAGTGGCAGAAGCAGCTCATCCAGCGCCGCGTGCTGGCGCTGCGTGCGGGCTCCTCTGTGGAGAAGGACGTGGCGCTGCTTGTGGAGCACCCGAGCGTGTACACTATCGGCCGCGGCGGCACCATGGACAACGTCAAGTTCGACCCGGAGAAGGACGACGTGAAGCTGGTGCGCGTGGACCGCGGCGGCGAAGTGACGTACCACGGCCCGGGCCAAGTGGTGGTGTACCCGATCTTGGATCTCACGCAGCACAAGAAGGACCTGCACTGGTACCTGCGCCAGGTGGAGGAGGTGGTGATTGTGACGCTGGCCAAGTTCGGCATTCAAGGTGAGCGCGTGGACGGCCTCACTGGCGTCTGGGTGGAGGAGCAGGGCGACGAGGAGCACAACGGCTCAGGCCACTACGACCGCGAGATGCGTAAGATCTGCGCTGTGGGCACGCACGCGAGTCGCTGGATCACCATGCACGGCTTTGCGCTCAACACCACCACGGATTTGAGCGCCTTCGAGCGCATTATCCCCTGCGGCATCGACGACCGCGCCGTCACGAGCATTGCGCACTTCCGGCCGGATGTGACCCTGCAGGACGTGCAAAGCGCCGCCATCGAGGCCATCGGCGAGGTCTTCCACCTTGAGATGGAGGACGTCACGGCCAGCACGCCGCTCTAGAGCGCGGCGTCGTGTGGGTTGCATTGGCGGCGGCTAACGCAGCTTAGGTGCGGCTGGCTACTCCAAAGCCGGGAGTCGGCTGAGCTGCTCTCGCGTGACGCGCACGATGTCCTCGACCGCCGCCAGGCCGCCCTTGCCTGCCAACGACGCCGCAGCCATAGTTAGCGACGAGCAGCATAGAACCCCGTCGCGTGGTAACACTGAATCAAGCGACGCAGTGCTCATCCAAAGCTTACCGATGACGCCGCAGGCCAGCTTCTTCTCCACGGGCTCGATGAGCGTGTAGCCAAAGCCGGCCAGCAGGTGGAGCTGCCTGGCCGTGACGGGGTGGTTCCACATGTCGGTGTTCATGGCCGGCGCAAAGAGGAACGGCTTGGTCTGGATCCACGCACGCGCAATGCAGGTCTGTTGCAGGCAAGGTCAGCACAAATGGGTCGCAGTTGAGAGAGCAGTGGGCCACACACCGCGAAGGCCGGCGCTTCCTGTAGCTACTGGCGTACGAGGAGGTTGTCAGCAAGACCGTGGGCCAGCTTGGCGAGCGTGTTCGCTGATGTCGGCGCCAGTAGCATCACGTCGGCCCAGTCCTTGAGTTCGATGTGGCGGACGCTGTCCCCGACGACGTCCCAAGCTGCCCACTCATCTGCGTCACGGATCACCGCAATGCGGCGCTCACCGTTGCCATCCTCCTGGGTTGCTGCCGAGAAAGTGGCCCAGGCTGCGGGGTTGTAGTCCTTTGCGCGCTGCAGGAAGAAGTCCGCCGCCTTGGTAACCACCACCACCACCTAGCAGCACAGCCCAGCTTTGCCACAGTGAGCTTCGACTCCATCGCGTGAGCCACAGCGCGAATGGCACGCACCTCTGCCTGCTCCGCGAGCTTCACGGCCATCTCCGGCACCTTCACCGTGGCCACACTGCCGCTGGCGCCCAGCAGCACGCGCGGCCGGCGCCTGGGCGCGCCGCTCTCGGCACTTCTCGCTGCCATTCTCCCTTCGTTGCCCGATTACGCGTCACGAGAGTGCGGCCTCGAGGGCTGGAATCGTTGGCACTTTACTGACCCTGCAACTGTTCTGCAACAGTGTCATTCCTGGCCCCGGAGGTTTCTGTGTCGTGTTACCGAAGAGGGTAGGGCTTTGCTCGTCAACTGGATGTTGCAAGGTCCGAGCAAAACAGTGCGAAGCACATATTTGAGCATGTCAGAATAACAGCGAGCAAATAATTGCACTGAACTGGAGAAACGCACGGGACTCCGCCCCATTACGCTTTCCAGCTTTCCAGCTTTCCGTAGCTGACATTCAATAAGTCAACCTTGTCACAAACAGAGTGTGCCAAACAGACATTCCTAATCGACGTTTGGTACTCAGGTCGAGACAACCTTGTGCAAGTAAAGTCAATACTCAAAGCAGAGCGTATGATTCTAGGCTGGCTACACGTGACTTGCTTGCAAATGACGAAAAGGAGGGATACTCCCAGCAGTTTTCGGTTGATCGGGGTCGAAGCGCGGAGCGCGGAGAGCACTAGCTCAGCCGGTCTCAGCTGCTGCTTCTTCTTTGAGGAGAGGTACTAGAAACTCTCGACTCGACAAGGTATAGCAGAATCGAATACATGTCGTAACATGCGTTCGTCGTCAAAAGAGAGCACAGGCGTGCAAGGGTGCTGTCGGTTTGTGTGTCGCTACACCGTTGACACAGCCCGTGCGGGTCTCAGGCGAACAAGCACCACGCTGTCTGCAAACCAGCTGGTCCGGCACTGACAAGAATGTCGTCGTAGACGACCAGGCGTTGCTGACTGTTCGTCCCATTGTTCCGTCCTTGATGTTGTTAAACGAGAACGTCTGTGCGATATTGACCCCGTCTCGCAGGCATTGACGAACAGGGGCCAGTGCACAGCCCTCTTAGCGTCGCTACTTTTTGCATGGCCAGATGCCTGTCGATGAATGGAGGGAGCGTTCCAAACTGTCGGAACAGAGCTATCGTGGAAGATACGAAGACACTTTCGTCTTGATATGAATGGCTGACTTGATTCGCGAGAAACAGCATCTCGTGGACTGGAGTTGTGTGTTCGTTAACGGTATGCGGAGGCTAGCATCAAATTAGAGGCTGCTGTAGCGAGGACCTACGTAGTGCGCGGTCTTTGCTCCCCGGCACAATCACCCCTAGCACAGTAACGGAGGCTGCCGAATAGTATACCGTATTCTTTTCCAATAGTATACCCTTCAACCCTCTAAGGGTAACTATACCACTCGACACGGTGTTACATTGCAGGTCGCCCTTTTGGTAACAATCGATCACGTTGTTGGAATGGCGTAGCGGATTGAGGACTACGCAGCACAGCCCGGGTTCGAGTCCTGCAGAGAATACTCCATGTGGAAGATCTGGCCCGCCATGTAAGTTTTAGAAGCCTGCGGCTGCTACCGACTTGTGAACAATCGTATCAGGTGCCTCCTGCCTCGTTCGGTGCACCCAACTCACAGCCTTATTCACACCCGGTGCTCTTGGGTTCCCAGATCGTGTGCAAGTTGCCCTGTTAATGTCGGTGAATAATGAAAGTGCTGACATCTCGTGGAAGCTCAGTGATAGGCCACGACGTGAACACCGCGCGCAACGTCTACTTGAAGAGCAGGCACCTGCTCACGCGCAAAATCTCCACGCTCGGTATCGCGGGGAATGCAGATTGCTACATGAGTCACTGGGTCGGTTCGACAGAAACGGACCCAGACTGGTCAGTCGCATTTCTTCATCCAGCCGAAGTCCCGTCGGAAGCTCGGGCAGTCGTTCAGAAGCTGGATGGCCAATGTGTAGTCACGCCCCTGGGAGACAGATCGAGAGCACCTGCGGCAACAAGACGCATCGTCACGTGGAGTGATGAAGTTCAGGGCGGCGCTTGGAGGCACCGCCGTGAGAAATTGCTACACCTCGTGAGAATACAGCCAATTCCTGGTAGGTTGAGTTGTTCGCGACAACGTGGTGGTGCCTTGGCGCACTTTGCAGCTAGGTCATTTCTTATTGTCACGGTCCGGAGACTGACGGACGTGGCGCAAAACTTGCTGATCACGGGTGTTTGTCGTCACTAGCGCCTTGGGCCTCAGTGAAAAATGCCCGCACAGGACCCTTGCGCAGCGCGTGATCATTCCAGGACTTCACTCCTCGAAATACAAGCTGCTCCAGATCGCGCTGCTCCTCGAAAGTACGCCATTTCGTTTTGGTGTTAGGCGGAGCTTCGGGCGGACGGTCGAAGGCCCGCAAGCGCGCGACGATGAGCTCGCGCGTAGTCTGGCAGGATTTGTCGGTTTCCCAGTAAGGAACCTCGAAAAACGTGACCCTCGAAGCGCGATAAGCCTGGCGTTTGTCTTGGTCACACTGCTATTGCGCGTGGAGACCGGCTGTAGGATGCAGCTCGCTTTGGCCTCTCCGCGGCTCTGGGGCGAGATTTTCGCGCATTGCTTGCACGGATACGTTCTGTTGAGCACGCGACTTGGGGTGTCCACAGAGAGGTGCTGACGGTTGAGCGAGCCCTGGGAAACGAGCTGCTACTGCTTCTACTGCTGCTGTTGCTGCTGCTGCTGTTGCACGCCCGACTTCTTGCTGCTGTGCGTCCGAGCAGGATGTCGCTCCAGAATCCGTGAAAAGTATACGGCAGAGCCTTCTATTCGGCATAAGAGTGCCAAACGTGTTGGGTCCGGCATATCTCGACCTCGCGAACCGGCCTCCGCGCATTGCACATACACGTGCACGCTCACACGTGCGCGCGCGCACACACACACACACACACACACGTGCACATGTAGATGATCGTCTAGCCGCGGAGAGCTTTGGGTCGTCTGCAGTCCACGAGAAAGTATACCCACACCAGGGAAGAATTCCTCCTCGGCCGAGTGCAAGCTCACGTTGAAAGAAGAGGCACGTAGACACCAGACACACCAGACAAACAACACTGTATTCACACATCACGAGCCCACGTAGGCCAGAAACTCTATGGCGTCTCGGCCAGTAGATAAGAGAACGCAGGACACCCGCAAACAAGGTGCCGTGCAGCCACCTTCGGAAGGCGGTTGTGCTTCACGTTGTGCAAGCAGTACCAGCACATTGTCTCCGACTGGTGCAGCGCGTCCGAGTCGTCAGAAAGGTGGCGCCACACAGGAGATCTGGGGCGGCCAGGAACGGCTGGACGACCACCGTTCGGTGGCGAGCACACGAGCGCGGTGAACGAGGAAGGCTCTCTCCACCGCAACCAAGTCGAACGCAGGAGGAACAGGGAGGCCAAACCGCGCGAGAGCAGCCGCCGTCTGCAGTACAATATCGCTAAACTCGCCGTCCTCGATAATCGCAAGCCGGATGTTCTTGAATTCGGCTCCGACTCGGTTGCGAGCGTCCCGCATCAGGAGATCTTGGAACTCGTCCTCGGTCATCCACGCTCGAA
>JAADYK010000080.1:0-42698 GCA_023338225.1 Halophytophthora batemanensis
CTCTGCGGTTGTTCGTTGCGCGTGAGCTTGCTCGCACGCATGGACCTGAACCAACACACGGTATGCGTTCTAGGTCCAGGACGGCACTTTGGTATCTCGTGGCAACCTTCGGAATGCATTGAGATGCTCGAGTTAAAGCATAATGTAGCCATGTACGCCAGTGGTCGCGACTTTCCGCGTCCCTATCCTTTCACTAACCTGGCTGCTCCATCGTAGCATAGCTTTTCGTCGCTGGGACCAAGGCAGCAGCAGCAGACACACGAAGAACACGATGCCCACGCTGGAGGAGGCAGTGACGCGACTGCAGGCGCAGTTCCGCGGTCTTCGGTGGCGTAAGCGGTGGCATCAGGCTATTGTACGAGCAGTGCAATGTGGAGAAACCGGGGAGGCATGGGGGGATGCTCACTTGTTCCTATTATCGAACCGGGTGTGCTACAGACCGCGCTGACGCGACTGCAGGCTCGACAGCGCGGACGCTTCACGCGGCGGGAGTTTGCGCAGCTACGTGCATTCTCCAGGGAGCAGGTAGGAACGACAAGCAGGTGGATGCTGTTGGGAGCTGTTGCCAGCAGAGGGTGCTAACGTCTTACGCACACTGCGTCTGCGTCTACGTCTGCGCTCGTGTTGTATTGTACAGGAAGGATTCCAGCAGGCCACACGCCGCAGACAGCTGCGCATCTGGCGTAACGAGCAGGAGCTCTACTTCCTGCGGCACACCAACGCCGCAGATCTCGAGCGCGTGAGGGAGTTTCAGCAGCAGCACGCTGCAAAGCTCATTCAGCGCGCTTGGCGGAGTGTCGCGGGCTCCACCGGCTCCGAGACGCCCGAGAAGCCGATCCTTCACCCTCGTGATCGCATCTACGTCTTCGATCCATTCGGAGTCGCTGTAGCAGCCGAGAGTCCAGTGAGCTTCAGCCAGTGGAGTCGTGATGATGACGATCACGGGCGTACAAGCTCGCCGCAGTCGCTGTTTCTCTGTGAGTATGACTCCAATCTCGTGTCTGCTGAGAAACAGGCTCCAGCAGCTATTGCTGACGATTCAACACTAGCTTCCAGACGGAAAGCCATTCAAGAGCGGTACGTCCAAGTGTTAAGGTATGAACACTGCAAGTGTCTTCTTTGTGCTAATCACCGAGTTGCATCTCGTTGCTGGGACCTTCTCCACAGCATCAAACGTCGCGTAGCCCAACAGAAGACCGAAAAAGCACCACAAGCCAAGCGGCAATCTCCATTTGTGAATGGTGTGTCACACGGCGCCGAACCATCCACGAACCCGCGACGGGAGCTCTACGAGCAGCTCGTGAAATTGCAGAGTTCCACCGCGCGGCGAGTACTTCGCTACCAGCGTGAGTGTCGTACGACCAGAGCGGAGCGAGAACTGGCGACGATGCAGCTTATAGCCAGCTGCGAGAACCGACTGCGGCATCTGCAGGCCGAGTCTCCAGAGCAACTAATGCCAACGCAGATTGACACACAACAAGTGACGACAGGAACGAACAGCGTAATAGATGGCTGGGATAGCGCACGAAAGATTCGCGCATGGAACCACCACCGCCGAGCTGTCAAACCTGCACTGGAGAGGCGACACTGGTGGCAGACGCAACTTGCAGGTGAACAGCGAGATATCCGCCGCGTGGTGCTGCTGTCCACACCGTGGGAAGATGACGGTAAGGTCTGGTCTTGGCCTCGCAAGGTCGACAATAATGGTGACTTGGAGCACGAAGACGGCGCTGGTTCAAAACCCAAGCCTCAGGAATGGACTTCACCGGAGATCGAACTCTTCTTGTGTGGGGTCAAGAACCACGATAATGGTGTGTACCAGGAGAAACACAACTATAAAGCGATTCGAGACCAAGAAGCCTCCGAATGGTGGCGAGCGCACTGTACACAGCCGCATTTGGCTGTCAGGAAGCTCCAACAGGAGACAACTTGCATTCCATCAGCGTTTCCATACAGTGGTGATGAAAGAGCTGGCGCTGACGTGGACGGTTTCCCGGTCTGCACACCTGAAGTTGTGGCCAATCGGGAGCTGTATAAGCTCCAGAAGCGCGCCAAACAAACTGCTCTTTCCAAGAGTCTGGCTCTTGATGTTGAGCGTCGCTCAAAGGCGCTGGAGACGCAGATACAGCGACGCGTCCATGAAATGGAGGAGCAAGTGGAGGCCAACACGCAACTGGCGCTGGAGTTGGCACAGCGCAAGCAACGGCGACGGGCGCGTATCTCAAGAGAGCAACAGGCAGCCATAACAATCCAGCGCTACACCCGCGGGATGCAGGGCAGACGATGTGCGCGAGAGCGCTGGGCTGAGTTCTTTGTACTGGTTCGCGGTCGTGCCATCCGCCGTGGCCGGTGCGAAGAGTGTGGTGACGAGAGAGCTGTGCTGGAGTGTCAGCAGTGTGAGGAGAGCGTGCACTTCTGTCCGCTCTGCTGGGTCCACGTACACTCCACGAGGAGACGCAAGACTCACGTCGCTATCCCCATGAGTGCTGTAGTAGCCCCGGTGTCGGGGCCAGAGCCGATGAAAACAAATGATACTGATGCTGGAGCACTGACTGGGCCCGATTTGGCTGACGATTCCGAGCCATCCGATACAGTGGTCAAAGATGCAGACGTTGCTGGTGAGGATGGCGACGTTCCAAGGCGACAGTCGCTACTGGTGTCGTGTAAGAACAGCAGTGCCAGGTTGGCTGAGCCTGTGACTACAAGTGAAGAAAGATTTGGACACCAAGTTGCTTTCGACCAAGTGGCAGAAAACATTGGTGTTGATCAAGTCAAAGCGAAGGAACTGACACCACTCATCTATGATGTTGGCGATGGAGAGAACGAACTGGCAGAGGCTTGTGCGCTGGCGCGCCGCGTTCGGACAGAAGTGGCTGGAGCCCAAGCTGAAGTGGAAGAGATCAAGACGAATTCGGATGTGCACGTCAACTGGAATGGAGATTCACCCGTACCAGGTTTAGTAACCACAGAGCTAATGATGCGAGAAAAGGCCACTCCAGCACCACTAGAAGCTGGTATGATGATGTCAGACGCTCCTGCTCTGTCGACAGGGACAGTTGCCCCGAAATCGGATATTGTAGCGGTGAAGGAGCCTAGCACCACCACTACTGTGACCAATGCGCTGGATAACGCTGCAAAAGGTGAACAGCAGCAAAGACCGCAACTTGTTGGTGTAGATTCAACGGGGACGAGTGGGAACGGATTGGGAGCTACGCTGTCGGAGTCTTCAACTGCGGTTGATGTGAATGAGATGTCAGAACTCGGCGGCGGACTGTTGCCTCAAGACTGTCAAGACCACGACACGTTCACCACGACGAAGGATGAGTTGGCCACTGTTGAAGAGAAACAACAGATCCAAGCAACTGCTGACTGCAATGCTGAAGTAGACAGTGAAGCTGCAACGATTGGTCAAAGCGCTGCAACCGCTGTCGGGTCGTCAGTGGAACATGCCAGCACTACGGTCGACTGCGGCTCAAGTGTAATCGTCGAAAATTCAAGCCAGGACATCCCAGTACCAGGTGATCAAGTTGCTGCAGCAGATGATACGACTCCTCGTGAAAACGAACAGGGAGTTGCAGCAGCGCATCTGACTACAGCCTCAAGTGACGTCGATGCAACTGGTGGAGATATCCAAACAATCATACCAGCAACAGAGACAGTCGGTATTGGAACAGAAGCAACGGGAGTTAGCACCAGTCAGGACAAGGTGGCAACAAACCCGAAACCAGTGGGAGATGAAGACCAAACCGTGACTGCGACCAAAAAGGAAGACATGGATGGACATTGATGGACGGTCTTGGAGCTCAGCACAAACCATTGCATTGGAAATAAATACCCCGTCGACGACCTCTGTGATGCTTCTTCACAGATAAAGAGGCGAGCCACTCGATCACTTTCTTACTCAACATCTTCCGTGCGGACACTATCCGTACTGCCGTTGCTGGGGCTCGTGGCGGAGGTGATTGCAGTCGTGGCGTCAGAGGTCAAAATCCCCTCTCTACGCAAAAACTGCAGCAGCGCTGCGTTCACTACGGTCGACTGGGTCATCATCCTCTCTAACTGAGCGTGCTGTCGGTCCAACTGTTGCTGCATGGCTTGCTGCTGCTCACTCAGCCTCTCTGTGAGCTTCAGGAGCGTGGCTAGCGTCTTGGTAGTCCCATCTCCGTCTTTTTGTCCGTTACTGGGGCCCCCCAGGGCATTAGGCACAGATGAAACTGGTGCTAGAGCACGAGCGACGGCCGGAGAATTGTCTTCTTCGCATGAAACAGCTTGAGGAGGAGGAGGAGGTCGTGAGTCGGTAGGCCTAGCAGTGTTTGAGAGCCGGCGCTTCCGACTCGGATACGCTCGGTCCATGGCTGCTTCCGTCATTGCCAACGCGCCGATATTGTCGTCCTTCTTGTCTTGCAAACCACCAAAGAACGTGACCAGAATGGGCCAGTACAGCGGGAGTGATGGAGTCGAGAGCTCGTTGTCACCACTCCCGCTTCCGTCTTGAGCGCCTCGACGAGCACTCTCACCCCCTGGCTGCTGTTGTTGATGATGATGCTTCTCCACGGTAGTGGCGTCCATGGTGAAGTACTCCCTTCGCAACGCGTTGTACTTGTTCTTAAGTTGCAGCATCTCCACATTCACGTCGTGCTTGAGAGAGAACTTGAGTCGCAGTTGAGTCCAGAGCTCGCGCAGACGCGTGGACGATTTGCTGGAGTCCTCGAAGGCGTCTCCCAACGTCCACAGTCGTAGTTCCAGCAGCGTCGTGATCATGTCGTTGCTCCACTGCAGCCGTCGACTTTTGAGTAACGACGAGGCTGATGATGTTGGTGATGGTATCGGTGTCGGTAGTTGCTCTCGTGTTGATGTAGTAGCAGTCGTCCCAGTGGCGAGATCACATCCCGACGAGCCACCATTCGCTCTGGCCGCTGGGGGCTTCGCATTGGACTGAACCACGGGCAAAGATGTTTCGCTACTGCTGTGCATCGGTAAGGATTCGACAGTCTCGTCCGGTATATATACAATGCCTTGGAAGTAGCGCTTCAGCATCGTCCAGTAGGTGGGGAACTCGATCGTATCAGCAGCTTGCTTCCCTTCATCTTCGCCACGTTGTTCCTGCTGTTTCTGGGAGCGTGCCGCCAGCTCCAGCGCGACATACTCTCTGCGCAGTGCGTTGAACTTGTTCTTGAGCTGCAGCACGCCCAGGGGCGCGCTGCGCATCTGGAAGCGGAACTTGGCGGCCAACTCCGCCCAGGCCTCGCGTCGTTGCGGCGAACTGCGGCTACGCTTGAAGAGCTCGCACAGTGTGCCTAGACGCAGCTCCAGCAGCGCCGCGACCATCGGGTCCGTCCACCGCAGACGCCGCTGGTGCTGGTCCCCCACCGTCGCGTCCGCACCGCCTGTCGCAACCGACTCGGAGCTGCTCGTAGCCATCTTGACCTGCTCGCTGCACAAGTTGCTTCTGTGGGTTGTAGATTTGTGGTGCCAATTCCGTGCTATGATTGGTCGAAAAGGAATGTTCTTGACTTCAATACGTCAACGTCATTCGGTGAAATGCGCTTCTCCATCCCATTTCGACGCCCACCCCACCAACCAGAGCTCTGAATGGACAGGAGAGGCGACGTTCCTCACACCTGTCACCAAACTACTACTATCCTGTTGACGAAGGCTGGGTCAACCCCCCCCCCGGCTCGAGCAGCAGGCCTTCCCCCCATTCATTTTTGAATCCCCCACAACGTCGAATTGCACTTGTGAATTGCGTGCAGTCATGTTGGATGCGGGCACCAGTGCGGACTCGAGAAGCGCCACTTCAACCACGGACGCCTCGACGGCAAGCGCCGCCCCGACGCTATATGCCGACGCCACGGACGTGGGCGCGCCGGACGCGGTAGATGACATGGCGCTAGACATGGAGGCCCCCAAGGACAGCGAGTCTCTGGAGCTGCTGGCCAGCGAAAGTCGCGCAACGGCCCACGTCCCCGTGAATGAGCAGCATGCGGTCACGTCAAGCGACTTGATGGGCGCCACGCCAGCGCTATTAGCGACAGCACAGAGCAGCACGACGGCTGCGACCACTGGTGTGGTAAGTAGTAGCGCGGGTGGTACGAGCCGGGCGTCGACGTCTGGAAGAGCAAGCTCCGGCGGCTCCAGCAACGTGTCGGCGGTGTATCGTTGGTATGAGATCGAAGAGAGCTTCAGCTCCAAGAGACGAGAAGAGTCCTCCGTGGCCAAGTGCAAGCTGTGTCGACAGCAAGGAAAGCTAGAACGCAAGTCATGCGTGCGCTTTAGTAAGAGCGTGACGTCCAACCTCTGGCGCCATCTCAAGGAGAACCACCCGGACGTGTACGAGAAACACGCGGGCGAGAAGAAGAGCGTGCAGATGCACCGGCTCGTGGGTGCCAAGAAGCGCGGGCGTAAGAAGAAGGCATTGCCCGTCGCTCCTCCGGCTACAAACGTGACGACTGTGGTGCTGGGGGGAGAGATGGTGGCAGGAGACAAACTGCTGACGCCTCCAGAGGACGATAGTGGCCACGGAGCGACTTCAGAGCGCAAGGCGACCAAGAGAGCGAGGCGTGGAGACCACTTTCTCGGGGAATACCCGCTAACGACAGCTGGAACGACGCTGCATAACCAGCACCAGTTGCCTGGTCGACCCACTGGCGTCTCTGGAGCGTCGTCCAGCAGCGCGGAAGCGTCTGGAGCCGTGGTTCCCGGGAACTTCAACCCGGAGAAGGTTCGTGAGGCCATGGGGTATCTGTGTCTGTACGAGATGCTGCCATTTGAGCTCTGCTCGAGCCACGCGTTCCGGAACCTGATGGTGGAGTGTTCAGGTGGCGCTGGCGGCTACGTGGATGATTCGAATAGCTTCGCGCTGTTTGCCAAGGAGATTGCATTTGGCTACGCCAAGAAGATGGCGGCGGAGGTCAAGGTGCGCACTGTCATGCAGATGAAGATGACGGACTTTGCTCATTTGATGATTTCAGAGTGGCGTTCGTCCAACTGGATCAGCGAGAACGACAGCATGGTGACGGCAACGTCGGCGGCAAGCCATTGCACCGCTCCGGGTGACGGCGACATGGTCTTCCTGGCACTGTTTGCTGTGGGTCTCGACCAGGAGTTCAATCCGTTCCGGCGGTGTCTGCACGTGATGTCGATTGGAAACCGTAGAGCCAACGAGGACGAATCGGTCGTGATGGAGCTCTTAGGGGACAAAGAGCTAAAGAAGGCGATGGAGCGCGTCGTGCCGTGCAAGTACATGCCCCAAGTTCTCGCTGTCGAGCCACCATGCAATGGTTACCAGTCTTTCTGCGAGGAGCACAAGTTGGAGTTTCTAGAGAGTGTCCCCACGCTGCTCCAAAACATCATGATTGCCACCATCAACGAGCTTCACATCTCGGAGAGCTACTTCCTGGGCAACACCGTCTTGTCGTCTGTAGCATCGGACGATTTGACGGCGCTGTGCATTCGGAACCGGCGGCTGGATAAAGGTGAGTACGTTGAAAGCAGCTCTGCTGCTGCCACAGGCTCGTCGAGCGAGGATTTCTATGGGCTGCTAGAGGTGGAGGTGGCGTCCAGTATCCTAGAAGAACTACCAACAAGTCTCACGGGACATACCTACCGCGACCTCATGAACAAGGTGATGTATTTGCTGGCGCACTTCAAGCAGTCACCCACGTCGCGGAAGGTGCTGCGCAAGATCGCTATCGTCGACTGCGAGATGAATTCAGCTATGTACGAGCGTGTATTCATCGCCCGGCTTCGTGATCTGGCGATCTCTGTGAGCGGTATCTACTACGTGTTGTCGCTCGTGATGGACATGATGCCGACACTGAAGAAGTACTTCGCGCTCCACAAGGATGGCCTCTCGGACTGCTCCAAGCTGGTTCAGCTGTCGTCGCTATCACGGTACGAGTGGTCGCGAGTGGGCTATCTCAAGACTATTCTCAAGCCCTTCGCGGACGCTACGGCCAAAATGGATGGCGAGCAGTATGTGGTATCGTCGCTGATTGTGCCTTCCATATTCACGTTGCTGGAGAAACTGCGCGACTCCCACCCAGTGAACATCGGGTTCAACGGTGAAGCGTCTGGCAACGGGTTTGCCAAGAAGAACGATGGGGCAGGAGACTCAGTAGGCGATCTGCCCGAAGACATTGAAGCTCTGAGGGATTTGGCATTCGCGAACTTGTCCGCGAGCTTCGGGTACCTGTTTTCGGTGCCTGAGCCGAGCTGGAGCACACAAAAGCGCCACACGTTCAACCTCCTATGGTCTTCGACCATCTTGGATCCTCGCACGCGTTCGTTTGTTATCAAGGGCCCGCTCCCGCAACAGGATTTCTGGGATATCGTTAAGGCGGAGGCTGCGAACGTCGCTGGCTCCAAGATGAAGGATAAAGAGAGTGGCAACGATCTCGGGGAGAACGCCATCTCTTTGGACGAAGAGGAAGATGGCCACTTGGACGGGAACAGTGTGGGCAAGAGTGGCGACTTGTGGGACGACTTACAGGCAAACCTGACCTCGTGCGCACAAGAAGAAATGATGCTAAGCTCATCTAAGTCTTCACTTGAGATTACCAAGTCCAGCAACCTCTTGGAGGTGGAGGTGTCGTTTTTCCAGGAAGAAGGCCGCATTTCCCTGCGAGCGAACCCTCTCGAGTGGTGGCAGAGCATGCGCATGAAGTACCCGTTCCTGGCACGTCTCGCGCGCTACGTGCTGTCAATCCCGTGCAACGTGAAGGTGAACGACAACCCGGTGTTTTGCGATGGTGGCCTTGTGAAGCGCGCGCCGTGCCAGATGAGCCTTGCGGACCTGTGCGACCTGCTGGCTGGGTCCATGAACCTGCGCACAGAGAAGAATGCTCTCTTTGAGGCGTCGAGCAAGCAAATGTGGTCCACCGTGTAAACTGTCGTGACGTTCGAAGATCGACACGACTCGACTTCAGTCTTCGGTCTTCAGTCTTCAGTCAAGAGCACATGCTTGCCGACTAACAAGCTCTCTCAAGCCGGTATTACTACAAATATCGTGCGCAAGATGGAGCGGTACCGCGGACGCCACTAGCAGGGCAAGATCGTCACCACCCAGCAAGCTTTGCCGGGTCCGGGTACGTCAAAGGATTCAAGGTTCTGGGAAGCGTATCATCGCGACAGGACGTGCGTCTGTTTATCCGTGTATGCGCTACTGCAACGACGCGAATGTCGTGGTCTCCAGTCGTTCCTGAATGTCGTTGCGCATCTGAAAGGGTTTTGCAGGAACGAGAGCAAGCCAAGCAACGAATAGCAAGACAGACACAAACACACCCAAGTCAGTTCACGTGCATATCCTCAAAGACAGCCAAGTCAGCTTTTCCTCTGCCAATGCTTCGCTTCCTCGCTCGTGAATGCAAGATGGCGCAGCGTACCTTGTCGATGTCCGCCATGCTGAACGTCTTGACGTAGGGTGGCTTCTCCAGAGAGTCCCCGTCATCAAGCAAGTGCCAGAGCTGCTGCAACTTCACTACCAAGCCGTGGGTTGTCGTCGGCGAGACCAGCGTGTTGTCGTCCGAGCAGGTTCGCTCAGTTAGGACTTTCTCGTCGCATCTCACTACTGTGCCATGTTCGTCCAGCAAAGACGAACATGCAGGTTTTCCATTCATGGCGTTCAAGAACATCATGAGCTCATCACTGTCATGAAGATTGACGCCCAGCGATCTCACGATGTCATGCACTTCCGAATGCGTCGTAGCAGCGAGCACAGCAGGCTCCGCGAGCTTGAGGATGCCGATGGACACCGTGAAGAGTACTTCTTCCCCGTCCAAGAAAAACCAATCCCAGACCCGCAGTGCCGATTCCGTGGGTAGTGTACAAAGGAACGCGCACAGGAACCAGTGCAGCGTCACGAGCTGGATCTGAATACCACAGTGCTCAAGCCGCTCAGCCAGATCCGGGAGTTCCTGCGCCACCAAGGCGCGAAACACAAGCTGATCGGTCTGGGTGCCCGTCATTGACGGAGTATAGTTGGCTGCAGGTAACAAACCGGGTTGCATCATGGCGCAAAGTAGCCAGAAAGCGTCCTCGACCTCCATGAAGAGCACTAATGTCCCTGCGAGGAAGTTCATGGCTTGGCAGTACCCAATCGCGGGATTGTGCAATGCGTAGGCACACAAGACGGTGTGTAGCTCTTGCTGGCCTCTTGCCCCAGTCTGGAAGAACGAGTGCTCAGGGTACGTGCGCATGACGTCCTTGTCAATGTCCGAGAGTGTGACTGGCGGAAGCGTGTCCTCCCACCGTTTGTCCCCCACGAGGCTCTCGAAGTAATCGGCTGGGTATTGGGCTTTATACGGTGTCACACGTGCCAACATAGTCCAGATGCGAGGACGAAGCATTACTGGGATCCCGGCGAGCACGAGGTGCTGGCATCACGAGGAAGCAAGACGAAATAGCGAAGTCTACATCAGTCTACAACTCGTTCAGACACGAACAAGCGGGCTCCAGGGGGCCAACTCACACGAAGCTCTTGGTGCAGCGAGATCTGCTCGTCAGGTTCGCAGCCAGCTTTAAACGCATTGGAGCGAAGCTGTTGGTCCAAGACATCCAGTCCTCCATGACGATGAATGAACTCGGTCCAGTGTCTCTCATGGCGGTAGCTCTGCTTCACGTCAAGAACAATTAGTCAAACATCCCAGCGTAACCTAGCATCACAGAACATGTAGTACTCAAACAGCGACGTACCTTGTTTTTCCGCTTGCGTTGGTGTCTGCGGCACTGGAGGATGTACTCGTCATCTTTGGCGAAACCATATTGGTCGCGATTCACAAGTGTCCTTTCATGCCGCAGCTCACACAGCGGGAGTACTTCTGGATCGAGGAAGCGGATCACGCGTGGCTCCCTGGCAGCTCGTAGTGCCACCAAGACGTCCTGGAAGCCCAGCTTGGAGACATCCTGGCCGTTTACCGCCACCACCACATGACCCGGACGAAGATACGTCTTGGAGAGCGCCGCCGCTACACTCCAGTGGCGCACATGCTTCACAATCGCGTGATGTCCAAAGAAGTCTGTCTCAAGGTCGATTCCTACTGGTGTCTGGTTCGTCGCAGCTTTGAGCGCTTCTCCTGCAACGTCGTCACCTTCCAGACACGGGAATTCCACCTCGTACAGCGCCACGGCGTCCACCTCGTCGACTGCGTCTTCTTGCCTATGACCTCGTTCGGCCGCCACGCTCCGGTACTGACGGCGTACGACACGTGCAGTCTTCCCCGTCGACGGATTCTCGCCAAGCAGTCGCCGCAGTCGTACAGCGAAGGCCGTCCCGCTGCTACTTCGTCGTCGACCGTCCATTCCCCCATCCGCTCGTGCTCCAGTCATGGAAGCACTGTTAGCGACCGCAGCGGCATGACCCATCGACGCTGCAGCGCCCATGAACTCTCGGATCCCCATCCACACGCTCACGCTCAATGCCCCAAAGGCGCAATGGAGAGATCTGGCGATGGATGAGGCACCCAGGGGGTCGTTGCTAGCCTGGCGTCAGTGAATATGGAGCAGGTCTGTCCTGTCCTAGTGACCGGTTCATGAAAAAAGTGACGGATGGCGCTGGGTGTTTGCTGGAAATAGCTGTTCGAGTGTGGGGTATGGCCTGGGGACGAAGGTCTCCTTTCCAAGCACACACACAAGCTGCCTTGAAAGCCGCCACGATGACGCCTGCCGTATCGACACAACGCACGCGGTGAAAAAACTACGCGCCCACTTACGTTCATTGTTGCCGGCCTTCTCTCGGCACAACATCAACTTGGAGGTGGAGATTCTGGCAAGCTGGGTGACGACTGATATCCGTCTGTACTGAGTCCAGGGAGATGATCTTTTGCTGGGATAGCAGCATGAGTTGTGGACACATGCCATGGCTCCAGAATCCGCCCGAATCGAGCCCAGGCAAATAGACCCAAGAAGCCTAAGAAGCCCAAGAAGCCCAAGAAGCCTAAGAAGTCCAAGAAGCCTAAGTAGCCTAAGAAGCTGTTCTCCTTCGCCTCGAAGTTCATCAAATACGGCGGAGCGAGGTGCTCCAAGCTGGCCTTTGACTCTATTATCATATAGCATGAACGCCAAGTTTGGACGCATTCATGCCATTTGATAGTTTATCCAAATAGTCGCTCCGCAATTCGGGTGGCGATGACGGCGACTACCCCGAGCGTCGATGCCGGCGCCGACGCCGCCGCCACGCCCCATGCAGCGTGTCCAAGCACCGCAGAACCCGCTGAAGCTCTTGCGCAGACCCCAGGCTTCGTGCACATGCCGTCCATGCGCCCGCGCGTACTTTTTAGCGCGTACGAGGAGTTCTCCGCCTCGTCCAAGCGTTGCGCCAACAACTTCACCAAAGGCGTCAAGGTCTCGCCCGACGGGCTCTGCATGCTCACCAACAGCGACGACCACACTCTACGGTTGTTCGAACTGCCACCCGAACCGTGTACATCTCCCACCAGCATCCTGCAGATGCCCGAGGGCGGCACAGTCTACGACTTTGCCTGGTACCCCTTCATGACATCCGCCAACCCCACGTCCTGCATCTTCGTGAGTACGAGTCGAGACCATCCGCTGCACATGTGGGACGCTTACACCGGCAGTCTACGCGCGTCCTACCGCGCGTTCGACCACATGGACGAGCTGGCACCGGCCCAGAGCGTGGCTTTCAATGCCACTGGCGACAAACTCTTCGCTGGATTTGACCGCATGATCCGCTTCTTCGACCTCTCACAACCTAGTCGCGACTTCCGCTCTCGACCGCTGAGCAAGACACGACGGTCGCGTGAGGGCCAGCGTGGACTCATCAGCTCCATCCACTTTAATCCGGACTTCTCCAAGATCTACGCGGCTGGTTCCTACGGTGGTACCACTTGCATCTACACGGAGGACGAAGGCGAAGAGTTGCTGACCTTACGGGACCATGACGGTCGTGGAATCTCCCAAGTGCGTTTCTCGCCTTGTGGCCGCTTCCTCTTCACGGCGGCGAGACGAGATGCACGCATTCACTGCTGGGATATCCGCGCGTCCAACCAGATCTTGCATACTTTCAACCGCGTGGCTGATTCGAACCAGCGGGTGGAGTTCGATCTGCATTGCGGCGGGAGGTATTTGGCGACAGGCAGTCGGACAGGTCGCGTGTTGCTGTACAGCGTGCTCACGGGCGAACTACTGGATGAAGGGATTCAACTACCGGACTCTGCCAACGGTGTCTCCTTCTTCCCGGACCCAAGTCGCGCTCAGCTGGCAGTGTGTAGTGGTCAGCGACACTATGAACTACCAGAGGACATGCAGATGGACGACGAGGTGGACGTGGCGGCAGGCGAGACGATCGAGTCTCCGCTTCGGAATCTACTACAGGTTTACGACTTCCACGCATCGGAGGACACGAGTGAGTCGGGAACAGTAGGAGAAGAGCACAAGGTTGTGAGCAGTGCTCCTTGAAGACTTGAGCGCGTACGACAGGTGCAGTACGAGGTAGAGTCGGCTTGTTATTAGTAGATTCGTCTAGTGGTCGTCCACTATCGCGTGCGACTCATGCCGCCGTAGCTGCGGTCTTCTTCCTTCTCGTATCTGTCTCCACGAACATCTCCCTCCTTTCTACGTCTTGGCGGCGCAGCTGTAGGCTCCAGTCGGCCTCGCCAACCTGTAGCACTAGGCTGGGCCAGCTGTTGCTCACTCTGACTCGCAGTGTCCTGCGTCTGCTGCTCCTTCTCGCGCTCCTGTTTGCGACGCTGCTGTACGGCCTCAAAGATCTTACGCTGCTTCTTCTCCAGCTTGCGCAGCTTGTGGGCCTTCTTCTTCTCCTTCTTCTCTTGGTGCTTACGCTTCTTGCGCTCCTTCTTGGTCTCCTTAGGCGCCGCGAACACGTCCACACCCTGCGAGATATCGAAGCTGCTGGCCAGCTCCTTGCCTTCGTAAGCGTGGCCCGGCAGGCCGCGCGGTTTGGCGCTCTGCTTCTTCTCGATGTCGCTGGCGTCGCTGTCCGATGCGTCCTCCTTGTCCTGCAGCTCCTTGGGCAGCTTGTACTTGAGGACGTGGTCCACGCGGATGACGCGCTCCAGCAGCCGCGCGCCGTTGAGGTTGTCCACGGCCAGCACAGTGCTGCGCTGGTCCTCGAACTTGATGAAAGCGAAGCCCTTGGACTTGCCCGTCTTGGCGTCGCGCACGAGATTCAGGTCCTCGATTTCGCCAAATTGGCTGAGCACACACAGCACGTCGCCCTCTGTGAGCTCGAAGGGCAGCCCGCCCACGTATACCCAGGCCGAGTCGCGGTACTTTTGGTGCCACGAGGCTTCGAACGGCACGTTGAGCTCCAGCTCGCGCTCGTTGATGCGCTGGATCTCGGCGATCACATTCATCTCGGCCACCTCGACCACCTCGACTTCGTTCGCGGCGCTTCTTGTGCTTTGGGTGGAGAGCTCTTTGGCTCGAGCATGTGAGGAGAGGCTTTTGGCCAATACAAGGGGCTCCAGGTAGTGCAGCAGCGGTGATTAGTAGAAAAGGGGGAGAGGCGGGCCCCATTTCCACGAATCACCGTCGGTGGCTCTGTTCAAACTGGAGCTTTTCCCGATTCCGCGCCCAAAAGTCACTTCGCGCCGCCAAACAGCCATGCCGCGCGTGAAATGGGACCTCAAGCACGAGAAGCTGCTTATGGATGCGTACTTCGCTGCGCGCTGCGATGAGTCACTGCGCACGGAGAAGGGCATCCGCTCCAAGGCGTGGCTGGGCATCGTGGACGGGCTGAGAGCTGCGGGATTCGAGGTCGACAGAGGTGCGCGCAACATGAAATCCAGATCCTCAGGCTGCCTTTCAGCCGCTTTTGGCTGCTCGCGTCTCTAATCCAGCTTGCTGCGCATTGTCACAGAGCAATGCAAGACCAAGTACTCCCGGATCATGGTGGAGCACGCTGCGCTGAAAGACGTGCTCGCCCAGAGCGGCGCCGAATGGGACAACGCCACCGATAAGCCCATACTGAGCGACGCGAGCTGGCGGGAGTTGGCAGAGACCAAATCGCGGATGGCATCTCTCTACCGACGCTTCCGCGCCGACGGCTTCCCGCACCGCCACGTCTGCAGTCTCATTGTAGGGGATACACCAACGTCCGAGGCGGAGGAGCAGCACTACAAGCGATCGGTGCCGGTACCGTCCTTCTTGGCACCGTCGGAAGATGAGGAAAGAGACTCTGAAATCGCTCAAGGTCTCACGCAGACGCCGGATGCGAGCGACACGGAAGATGTGGGGGTGCAGTCGACCCGGAAGCGCGGAATCGAGACTTTGGGTGGAGTGGGGTCGAAGCGAAACAAGGTGGCGAACCAGGAGTTGACTTTCCGGAGGGAGCAGTTTGTGCGTCGACTGCTGTTCGACGAAAAGCAGCACGCTGACCGCATGGCTATTGAGCGCGAGAAGATCACAGCGCGTGCCGAGGCGGAGCAGCGCAACCGCGAGCTCATTCTGCAGTGCGTCTCACTCGTCTGCGAGACATTCCGGAGCAACCGCAACGAGTAATGCAGGCGACGCAACCGTTGTCCAGTACTTGAATTAAGCGACAGACGCATCTGTACAAACTGTGATCCCATGCTTGTCATCGGGACTTGACTCGAACACAAGGTGTAGAACCCGGCGTTGATTCAGGTATGCCTGCTGTGTCGCGTTGCAGTCGCTGGTGAATGGACGGACCAAGCAGCTAACAAAGTTGCAGTGAGCATTGGTGTGCACCCTCGAAGGAAGCAGGGGAGAGGGTAGCGCTGGACTTCAAATGTCAGCGCACAGAAGTGTTGAGTGGATCAACGGTGTCTTCTCTGCGAGCTACTTGCTGTCTGCTCGCCGCCATGCTTTACTGCTGCGGGGCTTCAAAGGCAGAAGGAGAGCGGTTCATTCAAATCGAGAAGTGCAACGATATGTATGCAGCGCATTGGTACACAACTGGATGGCTCTCCAAGATTCGACACCACCGCATCTACACGTAGCTCGCCCTCCCGTCGCTTATGCTACCGCTGCCTGCGGCTCGAAACGAGCGCCGGGAGTCCTTCAGAGCAGTCTGCTTCTTTGACAGGTAAAAGCCGACGTAAAGCTTCCCAGAAGAGCTAAAGTAAGCGTTCTATTTAAATGCATGTAGCCATATGAACAATAGGAGTAACATACTAAACTTTGGGTAACCACAAAATAGTCTTCTAAATAAGCGACTTCTTAATCACGATGTGCGCAGAACTGGCCGGACCAACTTCAACTCCATCCTTTCATACGGAGACCCAGACTTCAGCACACCCGGGTTCCAGACAGCGTGCAATGCTGGAGCTTTCGACCCGATCACAGCAAGTACAAGATGCGAGGCGACGCTTACTCCAGCAGGAAGACGAGCGGGGATGAACGTGGCAAAATCACACAAAGCTCAAGCACGTGCTTCGCTGTGGTCTCATCTGTGAACTCCTCGCTTCGCTCTGCTTGGATTGCATTGGTCGAAGGATTTCCAGGGTAAAGAGAGCGAGTGATCGCCATCCCACGAAGGCCCCTGTTCGTGCAGTCGTCGAAAGCAGAGCAGTCGAAGCTCTCAGCGCCGCCGTTCGCTGTAGTTGAGACCAGGTCTCGCGTTGGACGCTGGCCAATCGCAACTGACTGGTCTCGTGCGTGTCTGAAATCGCCGGCGAGTGACAGCGCCGCAGTCTACAGCACCGTGACGTCAGGACCACCGGGCAACCGGCACGAACGCTTTTTCTTGCTCGTGCAGTCATCTAGCCAGCTCGGAGACCCAACACCTTCCGTTGGTGCCCCCGCGCAACGAATGGTACCGTGACCTGCCTTATGTCGAACGTCGAACCTGCGCCAGAGTTGGAGGAGTTGGGGCTGCTGTGCTCCATTGGCCCTCCGCGCGCACCAGTTTGCTGTTTGCACTTGTGATTGGCTCGAGCCAGACGCCCCGCACATCGCCCATCCCGTCGCCTGATCTCGTCCGGGCTCTTGCAGTACTAGTAACGACCAGAGAAGAGCTCGTTCTGGTTGTTGCCATGCCACCTCCCGACTTGAAAGGCGACCAGCCTAGACGACTCCGTCCCGTGCAGGCCTCTAGCGGTTGCCACATCCGTGGCTTGCGCGGGAGTGTATCTGCGTGCTGTGTGTGTGTGTGTGTGTGCACTCGGCATCCCCCCTGCGATTTTCTGACCGCAGTACGCAAGTCGGCTGAACGTTGAAGCATGTCCAGCGTGACTTCGCCAGTCAATACCCCCCGAAATGCCCGCGTATGCGTACTTGGTGCAGTGGCCCCCACATCCATCGTGTCGGCAGTCCACAGCACTGCGTCGGTAGGTGGTGAAGTAGGATGCAGTGGCCGTCTGCCGTACTTGCACGCTAGCACTCGGGTCTCCGTAGCTTATTGCACAGTCCCTCGCCCACCTCCAATCCGAAATCCGAACGACGAAAGCTTGGGGGTATTGAGTTATCTACCACATGCATCAACATTGGCATCCTCGCGAGCTGATTGGCGCGGGCCATGCGTCCTGGTGACCGAGTGTGGGCTTCACAGGGTGCAACGTCTGCGCACGTAGTGACTCCGAACGAGGACCTGGTTGACTTCGTTTGACGCGTGCCACCGACGCCGCTGAAATGATTCGTGCAAGTCTGTCAGTCAGTCAAGGCTATTCTCATGAGCTCATCGTTAGCAGTGGCGAGATCAAGGCAATGCATTGTCGCCACCCTAGAATGGAGTGGTGGCATCCAGCAGGATGTCTATCAGGCGTTTCATATTCCGCCCAAGGCAGCACGAAGCAGCGCTTGGAGCTCGCGCAACTGCGTCGGTCTCCACCCCTGGCTTCTCCCTCGCTTCGGCCTACGACGGCAAGAGCAGCGGCAACGACATATCAGGACATGCGCATACAGATCACGTCATATCTCGGGTCGGGAGCAGTCAAGAATGGTCATGCGAGTGTGCAAGTCCTCTGCCTTTTTCGCCGCGGTAAGCGATCGACCCACCGCTGCACAGCAACGAATTCAAGAGATGCAGCCTTGTTCTGATTGGCGCGAGCCATGCGCGTCCTTGCAGAGCCTGCACCTGCTAAAGCACAGCGAGATCCCAGTCTTCCAGCCTGCAGATGCTCCTTCCGTTGGTGCCCGTCGCTGAAGTGGATGCTGCAAGGAGGCGCTCCAATTCCTCGTCGAGAAACTGGCTGGCTGGTTGGTTGGCTGGTTGGCTGGCTGCTGGTCTTGAGCGCTCTCTCTTCTGCAGTCGAATTTCCCAACGACGACACCCTCCGCACGAGAGCTCATTCCCCAATTGCATCCGGTCTACTCACTCACCGCAGACGACCTGAAGACGGGAAGTACCATGCCGCGAGAGATTGATCTGGCCGACCGCATGTCGACTCCACGCTTGAACAAGGCGCTGGCGGTTGAGGGCAACCCCGACAGCTACGTCGAGGCCAAGTCGCCCGATCCGACGAGCAACAAGCTCGAGAACGGTGCACTGGCCGAGGGTCCGCCGCCAAACCCGCGCAGCAAGTACTACCTCGGCTTCCTTATGCAGTACGCTGGTGCTGGTCTTATCTACTCGGCACTCTACAGCCTGGTGTACCCGTTTCTGAACAACTACTTGCGCATGTCGGGCGTGGTCACGGCGTCCGCCTACGTGCTTATCGCGCTGCCGTGGTCCTTCAAGCTCTTCTTCGGTATCATTATGGACTGCTACCCCATCTTCGGCTACCGTCGCCGTCCGTACATGGTCATCGGCTGGACCGTGGCGACCATCTGCCTGTTCGTCATGGCCGTACTGCCTGAGGGAGAGCCGTACTACCCGGACAACTCCTGGGCCTCGCTCACCGAAGACGAACTCACGGCTGACCAAATCGCGCAGATCAACTACGACGCACCAAGCAACGGCACCAAGTTTGTGCTGCTCATGGTCGTGGCCAACCTGGGCATGGTGTTGTCTTTCACGGCTGCAGGTGGAACTCTGGTAGAGATGTCCATGCGCGAAGGCGAGAAGGTGCGTGGCGACCTGCAGACCATGATCTGGGTCTGGCGTGACGCTGGTGGCATCGCTGCCTCGGCGCTTTGCGGCTTCGGCTTGAACTCGGAGGACTACGGCGGTACCTTCGCTGGCTCCATCCATGTGAGTGGTCTCATGGGCATTTGCACCGCCACGGCGTTCGTGACGGGTGTCGTCGCTTGGTTCTGCATTGAAGAAGAGCGCCACGAGCGTCGCTCCTTCCGGGTGGAGCTGGGCAAGCTGTACGACCTGATCCAGAGCAATGTGGTGCTCCGCGTTATCGCCTACCAGTTCTTTGGCAACATGTTCTCGTACGTGAGCGTGACGGCTTCCACACCGCTGCAGAGCGTGTGGCTGACCATCTCGCCCGTTAACAGCAGTATCGCTAGCATCATCTCGTCTTGCATCTCCATGGTGGCGCTGTTGGCGGTGCGCAAGTGGGGTCTCAACTGGAACTGGCGCTGGATGCTCGTGATCACGGAGCTGGCTGTCATCTTCGTGGACTGCTTCCCCACCTTCTTCACGATCTGGGACGTCTTCCGTAGCCAATGGTTCTGGCTGGGTGTGCCGCTGCTGGAGCAGATCCCGACGAACATCGGCTTCATCGTCTCCACCTTCTGTATGATGGAAGTCATGGAGGAAGGCAATGAAGCTGCCTTCTACGGCCTGGTGTTGGCCATTTCGAGTCTCGCGTCGCCCTTCGCTACGGTTATTACCAAGAACATTGACGCCAACTTTGCGATCGAGACGGCTGATCTTCAGCGTGATGACACGGAGGTGCGCCAGCAGGTCACGTACGCGTACCTGTGCTCGTACGCGTGCAAGGTCTTCTCGCTCGTGTTTGTACTGCTCATTCCGCGGCAGAAGGCCGAGACGCAGGAGATGCGTCGTGGTGGGAAGCGCTACAAGCTTGCGGGCAACATTGCCATTGTCCTCATCGCCTTCACCTACATCTGGACGGTTCTCACGAACATCATGTCGATCTTCCCGTCCACATCTTGCTACATGATCGCTGGCGGCTCAGGCTGCTCGTAGATAGCAATAAGCAGGCACTGGCAGCGGTAGCATCGTTAATCCAGCAAGTCGTTGCGTCAACAGTGTCGCTATAATATCGACGCGCTTAAAGTGCAGTAGTCGGTCGGCTTTCGACATGTATGCCATGATGAGTGCGGTGTACACAACGAGTAGTGTAGCGCGAACTAAAAACACATTCACAAAAACAGGGGGAAGTAGAGATCTGGGATTGGTGCTTCCCTTCGTCACTTGTGCCCACTGCTGTTCTTTCCTCCGCGTGAAGGCGCCACAGCAACCCCTAGCAGCAAGGAATCAATACTTGCACTGTCTTCTGTTTGCAAACAAGTGTTTGACCCTAAGGAGCGAGTCCATCAGAGCACACGCAGCGAAGATCTCAACCACAGAGAATAGCGATGCATACTGTCGACTCTCTTCAGGAAATCTCCCACCATCACGCTGCCCTCCTAGCCACCCAGATACACCCCAGTGTATCTGCTCTTCTCTCAACTCCAGGCCCAGCACATCGATTCCGAAAGGCATTGCGTTTTGCTGGACCGGAACCACTTATACAAGAGGAGAAGATCGGTTCGAGATGATTCGCTAGTGGAAACCCCGCGTCGCAAGGGTCCAGCACTGCTTTGATCTGCAATATCTAGCGCTGAAAAAAGCACCATGCGTACCTCGTTTGTCTACCACGAAATCGGCTTTTCCTCTCCAGATGAGGTCCTGTTCAATCAAGTAAGCTCGACCACGTATGAACATCACCGAGCAAGTGTGTAAAATGCAAAGCATGCATATGGATTACTAATACCTACGTGCACTTGCGTCCGTCGCTAGCTCAGGTTGGCGCTTGTGCACTCTGCCCGCTCTAAAGACGCACAGACCGCGTCTCGGCGTGCAAGTCGGCGTCCGGGTACCGCTGTGACTGCAAGAAGGACACGGAGCGTGGCACACCACGCGGGTACCCGATCTCACGGTTGCGCAGGTCCTCGATGTGTTCGTCCTCGAACTCCGATTCAAAATCGAACGTCGACGACATGTGCCCCAGCTGTCGGCGACGCATTCCCGTCGTAGATGACTCGGCCGATGACGCCTGGGAGCTCTCGTTGGCACTCGTAAAGCCACTGATGCCGTAGATGTTGTTGGCGGCACTCGGGGCCGCGCTGAAGCCAGATTTGTCCATGGCCACAGTCCCCTGGATCCCGCCTAAGCCGAACTGGTTCGCGTTCGCTTGGGCCTGTGCAGCAGCTCCACCGCTCGCAGGGGCACCAGTACTGACGCCAAAGTGACTCGCAGTTCTCGAGTAAGCACCACTTGCACCGGACGCCCCCGCCGGGTTGGAAGCCGTGCCCGCCGAGCGGTTCATAGCCGCGGACGTCTGCGCAATACGCGTCTGCTGACGTTGCAAGTCGTCCGGTCCATTCTCGTCCTCCTCAGGCTGGTCGTCCTCGGCTTCGGGCATCTGTTCACGCATGGACTTCTGGTACTTCTTCTCGCTCTTGAGCTGGATGGCACCGTTCTTGGTACTGGCGCAGAACAAGAAAAGCGCGGCAGTAAGCGAGCCGCACGATACTGAGAGGATGAAATGCGACAACGCGAAGCTCGGATCCACGAGATACACGGCGATCTGCGTGAGGTAGAACACGCAGAGCGAGAGCGTCCAGAAAAGTGGACGACGCGACGCCGGGAACATCTCGAGCGCCGAGAGCCACGTAACACTCATGAGACTCAAGCCAGCTGCGATGTAGAGTAGAACCAACAGCGTCTGCACGAATCCACCGTCAGCGCTGGACACAGCGCCAATGACGCCGCACGTGAAGGCCACGAGAGACACGAAAGGCAGGAACTCCTTGAGGATCGTCTTGCGTCGCACGTTGTCAACCAAGAAGCTGCCGAACGCGAAGCCCGCGACGCAGCACAGCGCGAAGTACACGAGCCAGTAGTTGTTGTCGCTACCTTCTGTGTCGTCCGCGTTCACCTTGAGTGTGCGACGGATGAGCAATGTCTGTGACATAATCAACCCGAACACGAACTGCAGTGCGAAGATGAAGGACAGTCGGAAGACCCAGTGGTTCCCCTTGCCCGTCACCCCCAGCTCGCTCTGCACGAGCGCGATTTCCGGGTTCACGTTCTGGCGGCGCCGCAGTCGAATGAGCACGGCACGAGCCTGTTCCTCCTGGTGGTGTGCCAGCAGCCACACGGGACTCTCCGGCACGAACCAGAGTGCCACGAAGAAGGCGATGAGCATCTCCGGCTCCACAAACAGCGGCTGGAAGCGCCACATGTTGGTGGGTTCGTTGTCCCAGTCTTCGTCAATGGTCGTAGCATTCGTGTTGGCCATGAGCTGCGAGTGCGCAAAGTAGCCTACCATGGAGCCCATAAGGAAGATGGTCACGCTCTTGCCGCGCCAGCCCTTGGTGCAGATCTCGAAGCTGTAGAGCAGGTAATTCATGGCCAAGATGGCTGAACCCGCCGCCGCCAGAGCGAACGACGCCAGCAGCACCGATGTGCTCGGGATGAAGTTGATACCGATCGTCACGAACATCATACCGCCGCCAATGGCCATGTTGACCCGGCGTCCGAGGACGCGGCCCACGAGCAGCGACAGGAGGATGCCCACGATACTAGCCGTGGCACAAATCACCTTCAGATAGCCGTTCTCCATCAAGTTCAGCATTTCCGAGCCGCTGTCAGACAACTCTGTGGTCACAAAGTAGTAGAAGGAGCGGTTGAAGAAGTTGTCGCTCGTGTCGTTGATGTAGCCCAGCGTGTAGAGGAAAGATGTCATGAAACCGTGAATGAAGCCGCCCAAGAGGCCCAGGAGGATGCACAGCGACGCCGCCACCTCCGAACCAGAGCTCAGCGAGCGTGAGAAGCCGCCGTTGTACATCGCACGCGTCTGCAGGAGACGCATGAACGGCAGAACCGACAGCAGCATGAGCGGGATGACCAGGAACAAACCCACGATCATGTCCATGAGGAAGCCCAGCGCCATGACAGGGCTCCACATGGCCACTTCCAGTCCAAAGATGCCGTTGAACGCCAAGCCATACTGGACGATGGCGTTGAAGCCCAGGAACATGGAGATGGAAAACGTGAAGCACTTGAGCACGGACCACCCGGAGATGGATCCGATGATCAGCGGAACCAGCAGCACGCCGCCAATCACAGCTACCATGTACAGAATGCCGCGGATCGTGAGCGATTTCAACTGCCGGTGCTTCGACAAGCAGTGGTGGACGCGATTGCCGAACCAGAGCAACGCCCACGTGAAGCCCATGGCACCAAAGAGCAGCGCGAACCACGCCAGCGAAAACTCCGTCAAGAACACGTAGTACATGGCCAGTGGATGGCGCAGTTCACGGATGCAGTACGTGAGGCGACCCATGGGGCCCAGGTTCACCATAAGGTCCACGTCCGACTTCCACCAGTCGTCCCAGCTGTCCTTGGGCTGCAGAGCTGCGCCGCTCGCGTCCTTGGCCGACTCCTGCTCCGCACCATCATTCTTGTGTCGCGAACGCATCATCCAGGCGAACCAGTTGCCGACGTCCACCCGGGATTTCTGGAGTACCAGACCATCAGTGTTAAAGACGAAAGGCGCCAGCAGCCAGCAAGCACCCAGGAAGAGCACGGCGAACGACGCAATGCCGTAGCTCTGCGACGTGCTGCCAAACGCGCTCAACGATGTGATGTTGGACGGGATGAGGTCCGGATCCGTGTCGCAGTCGAAGTCCGCTGTCTCGCAATAGGCGTCCAACGCGTCGGTGCCAATATCGAACGACCCGTACGTGCCAAAGAGGATCATCACACCGATCAACTCCACCGCCTTGCGGAAGTGCGAGACGCCGTACTCCTTGAAGAAGTTCACCATCGGGTCACGCGTAATCGAGAAACCACGACCAGTGCCGCGGTACTTGGACCCACCGCGAATCAGCGCCACGTCGTAGAAGTGCGCCTTCGTGCCCGTCAAGAAGACGTAGAACACAATGCCTAACGTCGAAATGAGCTCGATCACCTTGAGAGAAGCCTGCTTGGGGCCGAACTCCACCAGCAACGTCGCGAACAGAGGCAGCGTCGTGAGCATACCGAACTGGAGCAGGTACTGCGTCGTCATGACACTCGCAAGCGAGTCGAGGCTTCCCGTCTTCATGATGGCCGTGATCTCCACTTCTCGGTGCGTCGCCACGTACAGCTTGCAGTACGCGTACACGTAGACGCAGAGCACGGTCAGTGCGTTACAGATGTAGAAGCCAAAGTGGCCGTAGAACATCGAGTTGAGGCGGAAGAAGTCCAAGCAGTTGGTCAGGCGGTGGCCTTCACGACTCAGACAACTCTCGGCGCAACCGTTGGACAGCTTGGCTTCGAAAGCATTGATCTGGCTCAGCGTCACGTCCCGTCCCTTGCCGCACTGCATGAACTCCACGTGCGTCACCAACCCGCCGCGCAGAGTCACGTTGTAGCCGCTGAACACATCTTCGGACAGGTTGATGCCCTTGCTAGCCTTGGACACACCGCCGCACGTCACGACGAACGTCTTTTCGAATACATCCGGGTGGCCATAGTGCATACGCGAGCGCAGCGGCTTGGCCAACACACGCTGGGTTAGCGTCACGAACACCAACTCCTGCAACGTCATGAAGCGAGCCAGTGATGATGCGCGGCCCGTGAACACATTCTCCTTCATACCGATCACTGTTACCTCCTCGCCGGTACTCGTTGCGGTGGCCAGGAAGTTTGGCATCTTCAAACATTCCTCGAAGTAGTGCTCCTGGTTCATGTCGATGGTCTGCAGGTACTCACCGCGAGTAAACGGCAGGGCCACGTTCTGGTTCTCAGGCTTGCCCTCACCAAGGATGGGGTTGCCGGGCAGTTCGTAGCGGTACACTTCCACAATCTCGTCGCCCTCAGCCTTGACCAGCACGCAGTCGAAGCGCTCGCTCGTCGTCTCGCCATCCTGCTGTGAGATGGTGTCTACAAAACTCACACGCCAGCTTGGGAATTTCTTCATCAAGTAGTCAATATCCGCCGCACGAGGGTCACCCTTAGCCACTTGCTTCGAGTAGATCTGACAGCCCGTGATGTACGAGAACTTGAGCGCCGAAATGCGGTTCATCTCGTAGATCTTGTCCTGCAGGTTCATGTCCGGGAGCGAGTACAGCTCTAACCAGCGCAGCAGCCGAATCGCGTCCTCGTACAGCATCATACCGTGCACCGTACGCGCCAGCGTCTGTCCGCGCATGGAAGCCCAGAGCCGCACTTCTGTGGGATTGATTTGGAGCGCTTCCTCCAGTGTTCCCACGCCCAATCGTTCCAGGAAGTTGCTCCACTCCTCGGCGTGGAACGTGATCAGATACTTCATGATTGTCAGCTCCGTCTGGCCCTTCATCTTCTGTTTCTTTTCAAGCTCTGCGAACAGCGCGTTCGAGTGCACCGGGTCGTTCAGCTCGTCCAACGTGAACAGTACCGTCTCACTGTAGTACGGCGTCATCACGGAGAAAGACGGCATAGCTTCCATCGAGTCCACACGCGGCATCTCCATGGACAGTGAGTGCAGGAAGAAACCCATACGACGCTGCGCTTCTTCACAGCGAGGCAGCGAGTTCGCCTCGTCTAGACGCAGCAGGAAGAACAGCCGCGTGCAACTGGAAATGAACTCTTCCGTAGCGAAGCGAGAAGGAACAGGAGCGGACTGTTCACGCGGGTGCACAGCAATCAAACCCGTCTCCGCCACCGCGTCGGCTCGGTACAAGTTGATGAGCTGCTGCGTCTGGAACTCCAGGTCCGGCGTTGCTCGCAGGAACGAGCAGTTGCGCAGCTTGCTAGCCACGGCATCGTCGTTCAGCATCAGCTCCAGCGTCATCGCAATAGCGCGCACACGGTCCACGACCTGAGCCACCTGCACGTGTAGCTCCATGCGCAGCTCCTCCGAGGCCGACTCCACCGTGTCGATCGTCGTAATGTCCTCTGGCATGTCCAAGATGACGGCGAGAAGCTCCACGATGTTGTCGGCAAGTGTCGGCAAGTGCGTCGTGTCGATAAGCGCGACAATGTCGGGCGACGTGTAGATGTACTCGAGCACGCTCAGTGCGCCATGCTCCTCCTCCTCTCCGAGAAGCAGATAAAAGATATCGCGCGTAAGCTCCAGCCCGTTCTTAAGTCCTTCGAGCGTGTCCGCTTTGGCCAAGTTCTTGACCAGTGTCGCGGTGTCCCACTTGTTGGAACGTGCCTTGGACGCCACTTGGACCGCCTTTGCCAGCTTGCCAGCCAACAGGAAGATCGGCTCCTGGATGCGCTCGCCCTTGTTCAAGATGCGGTACTGCAGGATCACCGTCTCACGATCATCGAGCAGGTCATTCAAGCGGAAGTTGTCCACCACTTGGTTCCAGATAATAGCAAAGCGCACGCGAACCACGTCGCGGTGACGAAGTTCGCCAGTCTCGCCAGCCCCAGGGACGGGTGTCATGGCGTCCGGGTTCGGCTTCTTGGTGCGGAGAGAGACCACCTTCTCGTCAAAGAGTTGGGGGCCAGTTCGCATGCCCGTCTTCAGCGCCGCCAGTCCCATGTAGTGGCCGATCTTCATGCGCATGCCCATGATCATGCCCACCAGGGACTGGTAGATGATAAACCAGATCTGCGCGTCGTACATGTACACGACAAAGACTGGAGCCCAGAGCGCACCGATGAACATGACGTTGTGACCCGACTGAAAGACGCCGTCATCGTCCACGTCCAGGTCGTAGATCTCGATGGACGGTGCCATAAGCGGCCGGATCATGAACTGCAGCGCAAAGAGGAACTTGCACGCAAAGATGATGGTCCAGGACAGCGCGTACATGGAGTAGGACGCCCAGGGCTGCGCCGTGTTACGTCCCACGTACTGCCGTCTGGTACCGTCCAGCGCATTCACAATGCGGATCCCCCAGATAGCACCCGGGAAGAAAGCGCGAATGGTAGCGGCAGTGAGCACTGGGATGAGGTACACCACCATGTACCACAGTCCCATGGACAGGAACGACCCTTCCGTACCGCCACCAGGCAGGATACTACTGAGAGAACCAAGCAGCGCCGTCTCGTCCGGAGAGACGTTGATGGCCACAAAGAGCGCAAAGAAGATCGCGTGCCAGATGAGGCGACAGAAGACGCCTACAGCCGTGAAAGAGTCCTTGAACAACCGCATGCCGAAGAGCCAGATCTGCATCACGCTCTTCATGGCCTGCAGTCCCGTGACGGTGATAAAGATGGAGTAGAAGGCGTGTGCGCGGATCTTGTTCTGCCCGCTGTTAAAGACGCGGAAGAAGAAGCCGAGGCCACCGTCGTCGTCGCCCTCGGCCATGTACGCCACGTACACGAGCGCCGCCATGCAGTGGAACACGACGACAAGGAAGTACCAAAGGCGGAAGAAGGCCAGGCCCGGGTTGAAGACACTGCGCTTTTCCTTAAAGGTCTTCGGCTCCTGCACGTCCAGCACGGACGAAACATTCATCTCGTCGCATTCGAGACACTTGGGCGTCCAGAAGAACTCGTTAATGTCATCGTAGTTGATGATGTCTTGGTGGTCCAGTGGGCGTTTGCCTTTGGGTGCGGCGGCCGAGCGCATCTTGGCGATCTTCTCGTACATGGGACGCACAATCTGCTGCAGGTAAAAGCCTTCCGCCACGTCCGGTAGCGTGTCCACGAACTCGACCTTCTTGGCCATGTTGTGATACAGGAAGCAAATGCATTCCGGCATGAAGCGCAGGTTGCCCGCCTCGCCCCAGAGCAGCAGGAAGAGTGCCAGTTCCTTCTCCATGCGCGACGTATTGTCCTTCTCTGGGTCCGACACCAGCGGCTTCGTACGAAGGAACTCGCACCAGAGTACGTAGTTCTTGAAGAACTTCTTGTGCACGCGAGCCAGCGCCGTGCGTGTCACAAAGTCCTCGCTCTCGGCCGCACCCTGCGGCGCCTCGGAGCGCACGCGCATCTGGTAGTTGGTGATCCAGCAGCCCAAGTTCTCCATCTGGTTGGCCACACTGCTCTGCTGGAACCCAAACTTGCTCTGCAGCATCTCGAACGGGCCTTGCGACGGCGCCGGGGGCTCCCCCGCTGGGCTCTTGACACCGCTGGCGCCCACATGGAACGACTGTAGACGCGAGAGCTCCTTCTCGCGACTCACATCCAGGTAATTGGACTCGGCTTTGCGACGCGGCGGCGCGCGGCCGACCTCCTCCGGTCGCATTCCCGCCTCCAGCTCGGCCACGAGGTCTTCTTCCAGGTCGCTGGACAGACGAACGTACGGCCCGGGGGTCCCTTGTGGGGCCGGACTGGCGAGACGGCGAGCTATGCTTGCTGCTCGGCCGGGAGTCGAGGCTTGCTGTGCTTGCACTTCTGCTCGAGAAGCGTGACCGCGAGCTCTCTTGTCGGCCGCGAGGCAAGTCTTGGAATGATTTTGGCCAGCGGTCGGCTGGGGCGGATCGGGCAGCCGCCGAAAAGTTGGGGCGACGTTTCTCAAAAACGGAATGTTCCCGTACCTCGATCGAAGATCTTCCCAGGATATGTCCTACTTGTGTTTACGCAGGATTTCGCGATACAGAGGCTAAGATGACCTGCGTGCAAAGCACCGGTCGCCCCAAACCCGGAGTGTATCGTTATAGAAGAGATGTTGGTAAAAAGGGATCGATCAAGACTATGCTTTGTGCTCCGGCAGCTGGATTCTGAGACCCAAAATAATGCTCTGGTCGCTGGGTCTGGCGACCGAAGATAACGTGAAAAAGAGGGGCGCGCAGGTTGTGGGTGCGGAAACGGTGGGGCGGAAATGAGGCAGGTGGCACACTTGTGGCCTATTGAGCGCGGGGTGGCTTCACAGCAAGTGGGTTGGTGGACGAGTTCCTGATTCGCATGACGAGCACGCTCAGACCTGCTTGGCTGTTGCCGGGTCGGGATACGCTGCGTGGTGAGGATCCCTACCTCGCGAGCCGCATAGTTGGACTGCTTGGACTCGAGTTTACTCTCCGCCGCCGAAAACATCGCAGGACCAAATCCCAGCTGCCTCGTTGCAGCTGATTTTTTGGCCTTGGAGCGCCATAGTGAGGACAACAATGATTCCGTACCCATCGGATCAGACCCCAAAATACGAAACGGTAGGACCCTAAAACGAGGAGAACTGCGAGAAGAGCATTTCGATGTCCATTTTCGCAGCCCGCGAAAAAATCCATCCCCAGGCTCAAAGCGCACCTCGGCCAAAATGGCTACATGCACACGAGGAAAACGCAGCAAAGGCGTAGACGTGGGACCTGCCTGCGTGTCCAACGCCAACGACCGAGTTGCTGCTCCTGTTTGCTGTTTGCTGTTTGCTGTTTTTGTAGTCGCTCGCCGGCTTGATCTGCTGGAGCTTCACCGCCGTTCGCACATCGCCAACGCTCCTCGCTTGCTTTTCAGCTGGGGAGTGGGTGGCAACCGAGGCGGTGCAGTTGATCCGCTGTGACACAGTTCCGGGCGGATCCCAACCGGAATATGCACTGCTCCTCTTGAGCTGCGTGTGGAGAACCTCCAGCCTCGAGCTGCCGCTCGCTGTCTAAGTTCGAATGAGATCAGAGCGAAGATCGAGGCAAAAAATGCCTGAAAACCCTAAAATCAGACCGGAGAAAGCGAAAATCAGACTCGGTGCGTGTCACAGGCCGAAGCGTCGCGAAGCGACCGTTGCATCCAATCCAAGTACCCTTGGAGCTTCCAGTGCAATGGGCCAGGCATGGCGCTCGCTCGGCTCCTCCGCGGGGCTGCCCACAGCACCGCAGCCACAGCCACTCCCTGTGCAGCAAGCGCTGGCCTTGTGCGAGGCTGGCGACCTGCTGCTAGCGCGCGAGCAGCTCCCAGACCCAACGCTGCGTCTGGGCGTGGATTTTGCCGTGGCGCATGACGTCCGACAAATGCAGCGCGGGCAATTCCCGGCGCGACGCGAGACGATTCTTCCCGGTGCGCTAATCTCCGATCGTGTAGTAGAGGTAGCAGTCTGCTTCACCACTAACGTCGGGAATGCATTATCCCTCTCTGCGTCATAACCGCAGCGTGGACGAGGTGAACAGCTCTGCACATTGGTTTACAATTCGAGATGTATCGTCTTAGCTGTGTGTGTGTGTGTGCTGCAGTTGTGAACTGTTGGTGCGTCACGAAGGTCAACTGCGTGTGGTAGCCGTCAATGTAAACGGGCTGTCGTTGTTACCCTTCCAAACGCGCGTGGCGAGCAAACTTCCTGGTTGTAAAGCCCACGTGAGTCACTATTCTCTGTTCGTCTTGGCCTTGGTGCCGAACTAAGCGCTTCAACTGTTGCTACTGCTGTTACTGCTGTGAGTAGTTCGCGGTGCGGCGACTGCAACATGACGCGCGTAGCGAGGTTGTCGACAACTTCTTCCGTTCTTTAGCAACCGAGTTGGCCGCTGTAGCGCCCGTGGAGTGGCCAAAGCTGCTGGGCGCGCCACCATCACCCCGGTCGCCTCGTTCGCCTAGAACAGCCACGGCTGACCGTGAGGTGGCCGTGGCTGCCACACAATCGCTGTCGCCGCTGTTGCGTGGTCTACTGCGACGCATGCTGGAGGTGAGCAAGTCCATCACACTCAGCAGTGCCACCTCGTGTGTCGTTTTAAAATGTTGTGCAGTGGGGTCAGAGTAACCCATGCTTTCTAGGACCGCCAACACCAACTGCTCTGTGTTAACGTGCTCACCGTGTAGTTGTTCCAGCAGAACCTCCAGTTCCAGAACGCATCGGCTCTTGCACCATCTGTGGCGAGGAAACCGTCCATGACGGCGTTGTTGCGAGGCCACAGCAGCCATTCTTCGCCTCGCTCACCACGTTCGAGCGCCTCCAAGACGCCTCGGAACCACTCTCCAAAGACTGAAACGCACAAGGTGGAGACTGACAATAAAGTCGATGTCCTCAGTTCCCTGGAGATGTACGGGGCCGCTGAAATATCCAGTCGACTCGCCGCCGCCTTCACCGCTGCCGTGTATGAGCGCGCCGGGCTCTTGGAACCGCTGAACGATTCACACGCACTGCTGGTGCCCATCGCGTTCTGCTCGCGCAACGGGGGATTCGAATCAGCGCGCCTCCGCTTCTCCCCGCCCGCAGCATTGGGCATTGAGATGCCACTGCTCACCACCAGTTCCAGCACGTGAAGCATTTCGCTTTGTTAGGAAGCGAATGCATGGATATCACGTGACAAACAGCCATAGTCCTCACGTATGGGCAATCGTGGCGTATCAGAGCCACAACATGCGTCGCCTAGCTCTAACTTACAGTGGATGCTGCTTTCCCTTCAATTAGTTTGTCTTTCACATGCGTGTGCGTAAGGAGTGTTCACAGCCCAGGCGACGGTGCTGCCACTACAGGCCGAATACTCTGCTCGGACGACGAAACCTTCAAGTTACCAATCGTGCTCGATACCTTACGGCTTGGACCGTTGGAGAAGTCTTTCGTGCTACATGAAGACGAGTATAAGTCTGCCACTGCAATGCACGTGCATCAATGCAGCTTGATGATGCTTATCGTAGAGCACTCGCCGACCTCATCCTACTCCAAGCGCCTGAAACACATATACGTATCCATTTGCAAAATGAGTGCACGGGAAGCGGAGACTCCACTATCTGGAGAGTCTGCTCGCCACCGCGCCTATCCTAAAAGAGAAAAGTTCTATGCGCCTCGCTCGCTCTTCCTGCCAGTCGCTGGCTGGCTACGCGGCCGCGTCCTTGGTCTCTTCAGCGTTCGCGTTGGCTGCCTGTTGCTGTTGCCGTGCGCGCTGGAGCTGGAGCTGACGCTGCTGCATCTGCTGCAAGAAGTGACGCCGGATGTCAGCACACCGCGGCACTTTGCAGGCCGTGTAATCCTTGGTGCACTGGCGCGCGTGGGCTGAAAGCAGTCCAATGATGCGCTTGCAGAGCACGCAGGGCCCCGCCAACCGCTGTTCACACACCGCGCCGTGCTTCAGCATGGCTTGCATGCGGTTACAATTGAAGAAACTGCAGTTGGGAGTTGTGCATGCGCTCGCGTGCTCCAGTTGGAGCAGCAGCTGCGGGTCGATGTTGTGGATGCGCCGCTTCTTGTTCGCGTCGCCCTCCGTGCCATCTCCAGCCGCCGGCGTCGGTGTAGCAGCAGTAGTTCCCGTCACAGCAGTTGTGTTCACACTTCCATTCGCAGTGACAGCACCCGCAGACGCGGCAGTAACTGGAGCGGCTGATACCGGACCAGCGTTCGCCGCAGCCGCAGCTGCTGCTGTTGGAGTGGAGCCCGGCGAACTGTGCTGCAGCTTGCGTTTGCGCGTAGCAGTTTTCTTGCCAGCGCCTTTGTCGCTGTTCTTGGCATGCTTGGCGCGTTTGAGCTCCGAACTGCCGGCCTCGCGCTTCAAAGCGCCAGTCGCGGCGTGACCACCTGAGACTACACCCTCAACCTTAGAGCTTGTGGTCTCGTTGGACGCCTCGACACCAGGACGCGGGATGGGGACAACCTTGAAGAGATGCAGCGTGTGTTCGTGCGCGCTCTTGGCGTTGCAGGCATCGCAGAGGTTGAAAACGGGACAGATGGAGCAGTTCCAGCGGTTGCCGCTCAGCAACGTCGTCTTGCAGCGCGAGCAACTGAAGGTGAAGCCCGTGGTGCCTTGGTTGAAGAGGTGGTAGAGCACCATCATGGACGAGTGCTTGGCGCGCCGGATCTGGTCGAACTGGCAGTGGTTGTTCTGGCAGTACATGAGGAAGGCCTCGCGCGTGTCGAAGATCTCGCACGGCATGATCACGTCGTCCAGGTCATCACCGATCACACGGCCAGCCTTGCGCGGTGCAGCAACCACAGATGTCTCCGACTTGGTCTCCGACTTGGTCTCCGTCTTCTCCTCCGGCTTGTCTGCTGTCTCCTGTTTCGTGGCCTTCTCTTTGTCCTCCGACGTCACGATAGCAGACTCCTTCGAAACAGCGGTCTCTACAGCCGCATTGGGCTTGCTCTCAGCGTCTTCACTGGTCTCGGTAGCGTTCTTCTCCGAGTTCTTCGCCGTTACGCTGTCATCGTTTGCTTCCGCCTTCGTCTTCTCATCCATCTTGGTTTCCGGCTTGGCAGCGTCCTTGGCTTCCGCCTGCTCTTTGGTCTCCTCCTTGGATTCCTCCTTGGACTCTTCCTTGGCCCCCTCCTTCGACTTCTCTTTGGACCCCTCCTTGGACTCCTCCTTGGACCCCTCTTTGGACTCCTCCTTGATGGCAGTCTCTTCAACCTCATTAGTCGGGTCGACAAAGGTCAGTGACACTTCGAACTTGATCTCCTGGAGATCCAACTCCGCCAGCTCCGCCGCCGCCACTTTCTCATTCAGCGGCAGGATACGAGCGCTCAGGTCCTTGGCGCGCTTGGCGCCGTTGCCAGCCACCTCCACTCGATGCACCAACTGCGTCTTGTTGGCCTCATAGCAGCCAGTGCAATAGCAATACTGATAGTGACGCGGCGGCGAGTTGCGAGAGCTCGAGGATGACGAGCGCGTCTTCTTCGCCGCCTCCAGCAGCTCCACCACCGAAGTTGGCGGCGGCAAGGTCTTCAACTCCCAGTAGCCAGTGTGTACGATAGGATCGCCACACTTGTGGCACTTGGGGTGCAGATCCACCACGAAAAAGTCATCCTTCTGTGGCTCCAAAATGCCCTTGAGTTTCTGCATGAGCGGGTCGCTGTTGATAGCGTTCTTGGCATTGTTGGCGTTCTGCCGACTCAGCTTCCCTCCCTTCTTCGACCGCGTCTTGGACGTACTGCTGCGCGTCATGGCCGTGGGCGTCGACGGCGCGCCCTTCTTGCTGCGCTTTTTCTTATTCTTCGCGTTCACCTGCGTCATGGCCGCTTTGTTCGATGCAGCAGTCGTGCTGTCTGATTTCCCGCTGCTCTCACTGTGGCCGTGGCCGTGGCCGTTGGTATCGCTCGGTGCTGGCGATCGCGTCGCCGGTGTCTCCACCCCATTGCCCGCTGCGCTCGTACTTGCACCATTAGCACCACCAGCGCTCATCCCATTGCTAAGAGTTGGGTCAGCAGTAGCTGTTCCAGTAGCAGCAGTCTTGGTGGACCCGCGACCGTCCTTCTCCTCCAACTGCTTGATGAGGTCCTCAGCGAGTCGGGGCCAATAGTCTCCTTCAAAGTAGGGCAGTTCGTGGGCTGCCTTCTTCTTCATGTAGTACTCGGCGTACAGATTGGAGATATTAACCACGAGACCGTCCTTCTTGGCTTGTTGCAGCAGCTTCTGGTACCACTGGCGCAGACGTGCTGACTTGGGAATCTTCTGGTTCTCCGGCTTGCAGAAGAAGATGTAGTCATCTCCCTTCAGCGGCGGGCAGGACCAAATGTGACACGTGTGGAAGCCGCGGTTCTTGCAGTCCTCCAAGAAGCCTAGCATCACTTGCTGATGCATCAGCGTGCGCAGCTTCTTGGGTTGAAAGTAGTTCACCGAATCCAGATATGACACGTACACACGGCCAGCATTGGGTGCGAGGGAATCCGGTCCGTATTCCTGCACGTAGAGCGTGAAGATAAGCACGTCCACGCCGTCCAGTTCCTGGAAGACGCAGATGCAACGAGAGCGGTACGTGAGGTGAAGTGACGAAGTCGTGGCTGTAGATGCGGTGAGCACGGCCTTCTTGTCCTGTTGCTTCTTTTTCTCCTCTGTAGCAGACGTCGTAGACCGAGGACGCTTCAGCGACTTGGACTGGCCAGTCGTCGATGCCCCGACACCACCGGACGTAGCAGTGCCTTCTTCCTTCTTGGTCTTCCCGTACCTCTCCGCTAGGAGTTTGCCCATTCGAGGCTTGATCTGCACTTGTTTGTCAATGCTCAAGACCTCACGGATCGTGATCCCCAAGTGGGAATCAGAAACGGACTCCTTCGCACCGGACGAGAAGCCAATGCTGTCCGAGTTGCCCATGTTGCCCATGCGCATGGCCTCATCCTTCCCCGCCTTCTCAATGGCTTCCAGCACTCGTGTTTCGATCAGTTTTGCCATCCGTGTGATCGGCAATCGTTTGGCCTTGAGTCCGTTGGACAGCGAAGGCTTCACACCGGCTGCACGCTGCTTCTTGACGCAGATGGGGCACACAAACGGCTCCTGTTCGCCCGAGATGGCGTGATTGCGTTCGTTGAACAGCGCGCAGATCTGGTGGTACCACAGTTTGCACGAGTCGCACTCCACCCAGGGCTCCTCCGCTACCTCGCTGTTCTTGTGCTTTAGCAGTGACGACTTCTTCAACACACCGTCAAACGGCACAGCCGCCGCAGGGGCCACAGCGCCTGCAGCGGCTTCGTCTGTCGTCGCTGCGCTTGACAACTGCGGCAAGAGCGACATGTCGATGGGGCCATCCTTCATCTGCTTGTAGCAGCTGGAACACCAGTGGTGCTCGCCGCGCGGGTCGCTGTAGTAGTGTGTATGCCTCCGGATGCGACCGGCGCACGGACCGCTGCAAAAGAGCATGCAGGGTGCGAACTTGAACGAGTCTCCCCCGCACAACTGGCACATCTCCTCGCGACGCTGTTCACAGCGCTTGAAGAGCTGCTTCTCCAGCTGATTCTTGAGAGAGGCCAGCGACTTGTTGAACGACGCCAGCAGCTGCTTGGCCGCCATGTTAAACTTGTTCGTGCTGCTGTTGTACGCGATACAGTTCTCGAACACCAGCCGCACGTCACCCGCGAAGGCCTCCACACTGTTGTAGTGCTCGCTCTCCAGACGCTTTTTGATGGTGCCCAGGTCCATGGGGCACTTGATAATGTCAAAGTAGTCCGGGATATTCCACTGCACGGGGTCCACGGGATTGTTGAACGTCCAGCCGTACTCACTGTCCATCAGCTTTGTGAGCAGCGGCATCAGCCGGTTCTTCAGCTCCGTCAACGTGATGTGGCCACAGAAGTTGAATCGCAACGACCGGATGTGCTCGTCCAGCTGGCCCTCCGTCATCGAGTCCAAAAACGAAATGTCCTGGTGCGAAACGTGACGGTCGCTACGCAGAGCGGCGTGGTTGCCTCGCACCACAAGACCGTTGTGCATGACCGGCTGGGGTGGCACACCAGCTCCCTGTCCCGCCTGCTGCGATAGCGTGGTCCCTGCAGCTGCAGCGGCGGCAGCAGCCGCCTCCTGCGCCGCGGCTGCCTGTGCCTTGGCTTGAGCTCGAGCCTTCGCGATCTTGGCTTGTTCCTTGCGTCGCAACTTCTTCTCCTTCTCCGTTTGCAGCTTCAAGGGCTTCTTCTTCATCTCTATCAGAAGATTCGTGCTCCTGGCAATTGCCTCGCTGGTAGCAGTGTCAACACCAACACCATGCATTCCACTGGCTGGGCCACGCGATCCAGACGATTTCAACGCCATGTTGGCAGCCATGAGCACCGTGTTGCTAGCAGAGTTCAATGACGACGTTGGAGTCGCCTGGCCGGACGTCCCTGACGCATGGGGCTTCTCCTCCACCTTCACATTGCCATTGTGGGGATTTTGAGTCTGTGATCCCGCCCAGCCAGCCTGTTGTCCAGCCTGGCGCTGAGCGTTGGCTGCTCCATTGGTTCCCAGGGCACCCGCTTGGCCCATCTGACCCGCAGACGCTGAATTGGATCCACCCGCTGACGTTGAAGTCACCGCGTTCATGATCTTGATCAGTCCTCGCACTCCATCGGGGCATTGAGCCGCTACCAACTGAAGCTGCGCTGGGTTCCCACGACAAGAGTCCACGACCTTGATGGCTTTTCGCACTGGCCCGCATACTTCACAAATCATCTTGTTGCACTGCTTGAAGTGAGAGAGCACATACCGTGATGATATGCAGTGATCCGTGCGGCACTGGCGTTGATGACACTCGCAGATGTGCTTCCACAGCACTTTCATGCCCGCGCAGTACGGCAAGATGCACTGCGTCGCTGTGCACGTGCTGGCATGACGCAGCATGCAAAGTCGCTCCTGCTGTCGACGCAGCACCAGTTGCTGCTCACTCTCATTCATAGGTGGCCGGATGGCACTGCACACGTCACACTGCAGATTGCGACACTTGCGAAAGTGCGACAGCAGCTGACGTGTCGACTTACAGCCAATTGTCGTGCACTGGGCGTTCGCACAGCGAGACACATGAGCCAGCAGAGCCTTCGTTCGACTGCAGTAGTCAATTGTGCACTCTCCGGTCGTACACGTCCGCGCGTGCTTGAGCTGGATCAACCGTCGCTTGAGCTCCTCACGTTTCTGGGCGATGGACACTTCGTTCATCTGGATCATACCAGACGACACGCCAGTCCCGTTTGCACTCCCCGACGTCGGCGTCGCTGAAGCACCACTGGAAGAAACTGCAGCACCCGTCTGCATCTGCTGAGTGGCTCCCACACCATTGTTCAGTTGCGTATTCATCGCTCGAGGTTGCTGTTGCTGCTGAAGCTGCTGCATTTGCTGCATCCGACGAATCTGTTGCATTTGCTGGATATGCTGGATTTGTTGGATCTGCGGACCCGTCAGGTTCATGCCGTGGTACAAATTGGTTCCTGCCGCAGTCGCCGGTGCCGCGCTCATCATCGTGGGCGTCGTCTGCTGCTGAACAAACCCCGAGGACGAAGACGCCACGGCGGGTGTCCCGATGCCAGCGCTAATCTCGGGGGGCATACTCAACGGCATTGCGTTGAAGGAGCCGGCGCCAGAGACCACGGTAGGCGAGGCCACAGTGGGTGTCACGTTGGCGAAGTTGTTGCCGCTTGTCATCCCCATTGATGCACTTGTCACAGCGGTGGCAGAACCTTGCAGCTCGGACTCCGGCATAGCCAAAGGCTGATCACTGACGCCGTTGGCCATCTCATCCGCTTCACGCTCTAGCTCGTCCAGGATTGAGTTGCTGGCTGCTCCAGCTCCATTTGTTGGGGTCGGAGCGCCACTGGTGGGCGTTGAAGTTGTCGTCGTCGTCGTTGTATTTGCCTGCATTTGCGACATGGCCATGGGCATCTGCAGAGGCTGATTCGAGGGCGTTTGCTGCGAAAGCGAAGCCGACGCCCCAGGGAATGGAACAGCCTGGAAGCCAACACGCTGACTGTGAAGCTGCGCTGCCATTTGCTGCTGCTGTTGCCGTTGAAGCAACGCCATTTGCCGCGCTTGAAGCTGCTGCGCCTGAGTTTGCTGTTGCTGCTGCTGCTGCTGCATCTGCCGCCGCCTGGAGTTGTCCAGGGCCTGCTGTAGCCGCGCTTTCAGCGTCTGCACGTTGCTGTAGTCCGCCTTTGACGCCGCGCCCATGTACAGCGTATGCTCGAGCCTCCTCGCGATCTCCCGAGGATTATAATTCACGGACGGCGGCCGATTCGCGCTCTTCATAATTAACGTCAAGCTGGCACGATGGTCACAATGCACCACACGTCAGCCTCACACCACTTCTAACAGCAGAGCAACATGACACTCACATAATCCGAGCGATCTGCTGTCTTGCGCTTCTGTCGGCATCTTTATCGCGCCAATCGCCCACTCCTCCTGCCGTGACGCTCGGATCTCCGTTTGCCGCGCCAGCAGCAGCGCTATTGGCGTTGGAAGCAGTCATTGCACTGGAGCTCGGGGTTCCGGTAGAAGTTCCTCCTTGCGAAACTAGGCCTGTAGAGGCGCTGGGATTCATGGCCTGCACACGTCACAGCCACAGACACACATTCACAACCTGATTAGATCCAGCTCAGTGCAATGCTGTGCTCCAGTCCACGTACGTTGCTCGTGGCCGTGGTGGCCGTGGTGGTCGTGGAATCAGGATGGCCAGCTACTGTCGGCTTAGGCGCATACTGAGAAACGGCGGGCATGGATTGGTGGGGCACTGGCATGGACAGGTGCTCTCCAACTGCAGCCCCAGCTCCACGCACGCACTCACCGCCGCTCCGTCCGCAAGCTTGCAAGCTCTTCGCTGCTGGAACGCTCTAGTTGTGCAGCAGTTGCACCAACTCGCGCTGTTGCTCAGCGTCCCGTGTGTCAACGCACCTGCAATCCGCCCAAATCACGCCCACAGCACCCACAAAGCACCGGTGAGTCCTCTAACACCATACGCACGAGCTTCTGCACTGCGTCTGCAGCTCCGAGGCGCCACAGCCCAGGGCCCCGCCTTCCCCCGTCGGAAATTCAAACTTCCCGCTGGAAAGCGTAAATTACGGGGAAAGGCAGCAGCGTAGATGCCCACGACGGCACCGCCAGCCGCCCCGCGCATCCAGCGGGCTCCCTAGCCTCCACATAGGCCAAGCATGAGACCCAGGCCGCTGCGGACGCTCCAGGGGGCGTGTGGCCGTCGCTGCACCACCGGCCAGTTGGTAAAATACGCGAATTCGTACCTTGGGGAGCGCCTCCGTTTGCAGCAAGCAGAGACGCAATGGGGGCGTCTAAACTGGGGGACAGGTAGCTCTCGTCGAGAGGAAGCCGTGTGTGCAGGTCCGGCGGCTGGCAGTGGCGCGGTTCGCCCGTGGCGCCGCTCGCCGCTCGCCGCTCCGCTCTCGCGCTCGGGCGCTTGGGGCCCAAGTGGCTGTCAACCTTTCCGCCCGCTCGCCTCGCCTCCCTCCTCACCTCAAAGCGGAAGAAACGGGGAAGAGTGAAGGTCACTCGCTACCCGCGCCCACGAAATAGAAATACAGCATACAAGGCCCCCTGCGGAGAGTGGGGAGGGGGAGACAGGCGGGGGGAATTGGGGATTTTGGGGACCCCTTATTACCGGAAGTGGAGGCGAACACTTGGGATTCGTAGTTGGACGGGAGGAGGCGAGATTGGACAGGGTGCCGGAAGCGGGGGCCTAACCGCCACCGATGGTTTCTCACCGTCGCTAGCGACCACCAACCGTCACTAACCTTCGTTAACACCCTTCTCCCGCCAGCCGCATGATGCTCGCAGGTTTAAAACGCGTACCGGTATGATTCGACAAAGTTCGATGTTCGGACAGGTACGCACTTTGAGGCGCAGTTCGACCTTCAGACAACCTTTCCGCGACAACCAAACAACACCATCGGATCCCCTCTAGTGGAGCGACATTCGCGCAACATGAAACGATCACCCACCCCTCCAGTGGGTCACTTGTCAACCTTACCAACACGCAAATGACAAGCATCATGACCAGCAACAACGTGCAGGTTGTCGGGGCTGCTGCCAGCGGATCACCAGCCCCAAGCACGGAGTCAGACGCCGCAGGAGACCGTGGCCGACGCGTCGTGGCGTCACAAGGCCTGGCGGTGGCGGACCTGGCGTTCCGTGCCCGTCCATACGCAACTGTGCTGCTCCCGGAGCTCTGGAGTTCGCACTGCCACAAGTGTTTCTCCACGGGCAGCAGCTCGGGCAGGGCACTCAGTCGCTGCGGCCGCTGTCGCACTGCTTACTATTGTGTGTATCTCCTGTTATACCCGCGAGTGGCTGTGGTATTGCAGCGTGCGTACTCATTACCGTGTCGCCTGCTGTCGTGACAGGTTCTCGTGAGTGCCAGCAGCAGGACTGGAAGCCCGACCACCGGGTCGAATGCAAACGCTTGGCGCAGCTCGTGGCGCTGGAGCTACGTAGTGATCAGGTATCAGATGTTGTGCTGCTTGGACGCGTCATGCGGCGCGCTGCTAGCACTGGGGTTGAGCCTGAGGAAGACTCTGAGCCGTCTCCGATGGACCTCGTGTGGCACCAAGAAGATCTAGAGGGTCAGGAGCTGTTGCTACTCGCAACAATGGCGCAGAAACTCCAGCTCGTGGATGGTAAGGTGCTGGGTTGTACTGCTGCGCGTGCATGCAGTGCTGGAAGTATTCTGCTTGCATGGCACGAAACTAGATAGCCAACGAGACTCGCTACTGAGTGGTGCTCTCTATTTTCCTTTCTCTTTTGCTGCCACGTAAGCAGCCTCAAAGTCCACGGAGGAGCTGCAGCGGATGCTCAGTCGCTTCCACAACAACAATTTCTCCGTCTGTGACGAGCTGCTGTTGGAAGTGGGCACTGGCTGCTTCCCGCTTGGCGCCATGGTCAACCACAGCTGCGAGCCCAACTGCGCTGTCACGTACGCCTCCATCTCTTGATGCAGTCAATACGTGGTGCTGCTAGGATATTCACTTATACTCTCACTGTCCTTTGCTATCGCTGGTTGCTGGTACGATTAGGTTCGTCCCCAAGACCCTCGAGATGGAGTTCCGAGTCATGACGGAACTCCAGCCTGGGGAGGAGATCACTCAGACTTATGGTACGGGAAGAACGCAATGGACCACAGCACCACTACTTAATGGTGTCCATCTCTCATCATGACTGACTTGTCCGTGCCTGTGTGTGTGTAGTTGACGTGGCGCTTCCACGTCGTGAACGTCAGCAGCGAATCCAGCACAAGTACCATTTCCAGTGTGAATGTCCACGGTGCGCTCAGTCGCTGCAAGACCCGGAGAGCCACGACGCCTTCCTGGATGCCGATGTGGATGGAATCCCACAGGAAAATTGGCCACAAGAGCGCCAGAAGCTCGTGGAAGCAGCTCTCACTGAGATGGATGAGGCGGCGGGACGTGCCATCATGGCTTCTGACCCCGTGAGGCAACAACAACAACACATTGACGCTCTTAAAGCGCTGCTGGCACGTCAGAGCGAGCTCTTGCATCGTGAGAACATCGCGCTGTTGCAGACGAACTCGGCGCTCTTCAGTGCTGAGATGGAGCGTGGTAGCGTGGCCGAGGCTCTTGTCTATGGAGAGCGCATGTTGGCCTTCTACAGGCGTGTGTACAACCAGAACCACCCTATGACTGGGTTGCATCTCTTCACACTCGGCGATCTGGAGACGCAACGGACCCAGATAGAGATGAAGGAGTCCTCGGACGACGACAAAGCGACAGCGTATCTCTCCGAAGCCCGTGACATTCTGCAGACCACGCATGGCAAGAACCACCGCTTTGTGAAGATGCTCACGCAGCGGCTCGAAGATAGGAGTTCGCGGTAGGTGTCTACTGCGGAGAGGTCGAGCTCAGTCGTGGCCTCTGCCTTGAGTATGAGCGTTGGTAGTTGCTCGATTGACTACCTAAGGCTTCCATGTCATGTGGGGGCGTCCACTGTAATGGCTTCCGGCATTCCGGATGACAGCACGGCGATGCATTCGACGATTCACTCAGCGTAGATACCTTCCGTTCTCAACTGAGTTCCTAAAAAGAGTCGTGGTCAATTGGAAGCAAGTAACCAACTTCTTCAGTGCTGTCACTTGCTGGAACAGCAACGATGTCTTGGAATGTGGGCACGGCCAGCAAGACGAGCTGTGTCAACTCGATATCTCCGTATCTCCATAGTAGCAACAGTGGGAAGGAACGGTCAATGGAGACGCAGACCAGCACTTCCCCATGACAAGCCACACCATGGTTCCTGTTCTCCACGCAGCTAGAAGCTCCCCATTCGCCATGCACCGCTTGTCATTTCCACTTTGCCCCTCAACCACGCACTCCCCTCCCATCCACTCGCTTCCAGACTTTCAGATGTCCGAAGGCAGGCATATCCTCATGCTCTCCATCTTCTTTACGGCTTTGATGGTGCTGGATATGGCTTTCGTATCCGTCAGCGATGCTACACAGGAGAGCACAGCCTTCCTGTCGCTGCCGACCTTCGAGATACCGGCCTTCGACTACGGCTCCTTGACGCGCGGTGACACGCCCGCGTCGCTGCTTGAGGCACTGCAGACCGACGGCATCGTGTCGCTGCGTCACGTGCCCAACTTTGCCAATCTACGCGACCAATATCTGGATGCGGCCGCACGGTGTGCCATGATCGCAGCCGACTCGCCCGACGGCGTCTTCCTGTCCGAGAAG